>JAPYYV010000161.1:0-40806 GCA_030522625.1 Copidosoma aretas | reverse complement strand
TTTTCAGGATTTCGAGGAGCAGAGGAGCGGTATAGCCAGGTAAGGAGTCTTTTAGTGCGAGGCCATCGGGACGTCCTGCCAGTGCGCCGACCGCGCCAGCAGGCCGAGATTTGCCTCGTTACAAAATGGCGCTTGACTAGTGGGGCCTTGTGTCGCGAAATAGCCGATTTGCGAGTGTACGTGTGTATGTGTGTGTGCCCGAACGCGGGAAAATTTTCGTGGTTTTCAGTGTCATCGTGTGGTGCCGGAAATTTCCGGTTGAAGGAGTTTTGGTGCGCACAAAACAGGCGCACTTTTGCGTTGTGGCTTGTTTGTGCTACGAGAGGAGAAAGGGGGAACGAGGGAGAGGGAAAGAGACGCCGGCGAGTCTAGCTGAACCAGGCCGAATTCCGAGAACGGGGGAGTGTCTTGTTTACAGCGCGCGCTGTTGTCTCGAGCCTGGCTACTCAGCAAACGCGTGCTACAGGTTATTTTCTCTGTTTTTCTCGATTGCGGGATTTTCTTTTCCAGGTGGAGATCGGAGAACAACGCCTAACGTGCGTTGTCTTGACGAATATTATTACACATTCGTATTATTTATTTATTATTCACTGTTTTAATATTATTATTTTGTTGTTGCGTGTGTGTGTCGTTTAGGAAGTGCGCGTCGGTTAGGATCGCGGTAGCTAGACGAGGTAGGAGATAGTTCCGCGAGTTGATTATTTTTTATTATTTGTTATTGCCGTGGAGAGTTTAGAGTGCAATAGCTGATGATAACAGGAGCGAGTGTCGAGTAGCCGAACGTCGGTTTTGTTTATAGATTGTTGGTTCTGTCATGCGTTTTCCCGGATAGATTTCCGTGCGCGCCGTGAAAGTTATAAAGGAGAGAATGGTTCGATCGAAGAAGAGTGTGCCGGCTGCGTCGCTACCTCACGATGACGTCATGCAACGGTTAACAGATACACGGGAACATCGGAATTTTAAGCGGGTCCTGAAAACTCTGTCGCTAGACGAAGTCGCGAGTCAGCTTATCGGGCGCGGGTTAAGCATCGAGGGCACAGAGTTAGTGTTACGTGACTGCCTACTCCGGGGCCGGATGATGGAGATTGAGCCCGATAATCACGAGATACCGCTGTACGAATGCGATTGGGCGGCAGCACGCCTACCGCCCGGGGATGAAGACGAGTTGCGTGTTGCGGGTCAAGAGGCAGGGACGGAGGCAGGGCTCGGGGCGCAAAATTGTTCCTGTGCCTTGACACCGGTAAGGCAGAAGGGCACCCAGGGGGGGAGGCTGGAGCTTCCGCGTATCTCAGATGCCAGACAGAGGTTCGACCTTTTCGTTCCCTCCTCATGCCCCGCGTTCGTGACGACCACGACGACCACCACGACCGTGTATACGTCACCTATAATGGCGGCGTCGTTTCGCGATCGGGGACCCAAGTTTTCACTCCAGGGCCAAGCTGACCTCCGACTAGAGGGATTGCTTCCGTCGGCCGGAAATGGACAGCTTGGGTTAGGTTTTTTTAGTATGTTGGATCGTTTCGAGACTTTCGGTCGGTCGGAGGACCGAGCGGCCGAGACGAGGGTGACGGGGTTGAAGGTGATAGGCGGTCCCCCAGCGACGTCCCTTCAGGATCAAGTGCCCTCACGCGTAACAAAAATTACTGGGCCGACGGAGGTGCCGCGTAGTGATGTGTTTCAAAGATCAGCCGGCCAGGGTGAATTTATTGCATCAGAGCAACGGTGGGACGAGGCTCTGCGGAGGAGTTATGAGTTGCCCGCGCTGTCTGTTCCCCCGCTGTCGGAGACGCGCGTTCCTTACCGGACAGAAAAGCTGGCGAATGTGCCCCGGAGCCGGAAGTCTGATGCGCACCTGAAGTCTGCGCTGTATCGGACTGCCGTCGACGAGATAAACAGATCTAACAGTGAGCCTGCCTCCTCGACAGGGGCGGGTAACTTGAATTTGAACGAGACGTATGCGCGCGCGACGGAGGATTTAATTAATAGGGCCGGAGAGAGTAGCAGTTCGGAGAGCGATGCGGGACGGAGGCCCCGGTGGGAACGGACTCATTCCTGGGCTGCAGATAATAGCCGGGCCGAGAACGTCTGATTGCCCCCACGATTTAATGTTAATAGTTATTCTGCGCGGAAAGATGAGCTCGTCAATCTCTTTGATAATGAGTCGGGCCGGTCCAGCGCCGAAGTACCGCATCACGGTGATGCCTGGCAACTCGTGTCGCCGCGTCGGACTAGGGTTAAGGGGTTCAAGCCTTCACGAAAGGGTGTTCGTGAGCCCGGTACACCACTGTTGCCTCCGTTGGCGAGTTAACCTCTGCCGTACCTCCGACGGACGCAACCGAGGGAAACAATGCCGCCCTTTTCGGAGCCGGCGATAGGCTACGAATCAGACCATAGACCGTCCGGGGGTAGCCAGTCGGTTAAGCGAGATGATCGACGAGGTGCGGCGCGTAGAAGTAAGGAGCGTGTACCACAGCAACTCCGTCGTAGCCCTCGTCGACCGTGCCGCGAGGAGAGCTCGAATAGTGAAAGCGAGCATGAATTCACCGGGGGACGGAGCCGAGAGACTGATGAAGGGCACCGAGACGGGCCGCGCCAGCCGAGTCATTAGACGAGACGATACGACAGTCGGAAAAATCGGGCCTCGAAGGCTTTGCGGGACTGGAAGCTGCAGTTCTCGGGGGAGGACAGAAACAAAGATCCCGAAGATTTTCTAGAGCGCCTCGAAGACTGCCGCGGAAGTGTAGGAGCGTCTGAGGACGAATTTCTCCGTGCCGTGCCGATTATCTTGCTAAAACGAGCTAGCAGATGGTACAGGGCGGTCAAAAATGAGATTACGACTTGGAGTGAGTTCATGCGAGCGTTCAAACGACAGTTCATAGGTGAGTACGACCGAGAGGACTTGCTAGACGATTATCGCCAGCAAACACAGGGGAAGGGGGAAAAGATCCACGAGTTTATACCCAGTGTTCGTTATATAGTATCGCGATTTGTGAAGCCGCCGTCTCGGAAAACTGTCACCGAGACAGTTTATCGCAACTTGCTGCAGGACTACCGTAGAGCGATGAGCGCCCAGCTGATTCTTTCGCTGGAGGATATCCAGGAATTTGGACGCAGGTGGGAGAGACAAAAATACCTTAACTTTAGGTACGCGCCGCCCCTGCCGCCGGAAAAGATGCATGTGCCGGGCGCTGCACTTCCCGACGGGTCACCCGTGGCGGTTCCCGCACCTCCTCTATTATATTATTTTCAGAAGTTCGAGAAGCAGAGGAGCGGTAGCCAGGTAAGGAGGTTTTCAGTGCGAGGCCATCAGGACGTCCTGCAAGTGCGCCAATCGCACCAGCAAGCCGAGATTTGCCTCGTTACACCCCGGGTTATAGTATTAAAAACCTTAAGATTCAGGTAATACTTTTTTTATTAATGATTTATTCAATCATTATATCATCAAACTTACTGCCCCCCTGGTATCCGACTGTAAATGCTTGGTATTTGGGTAATGTTGTTATTTTAGAACAACTTATATGATCATCATATTATCAAACTCGCTGTCCCTCGAGTTAAACACCTTAGGATTTGGATAATTTTGTCATTTTTATAGTAATTTATACACTTACTCCTTTATTTACCCACTTTTCTGAAGGTGACTGGTTAAAGAGCTTGGGATTCAGGTTTTGTTGTCATTTAATTAATAATTTCTTTGATTTCCGTATTATTGGACTCCCTGTCCTTTAGGTTTCTGATTAAAAAGCTTGGGATGAAGGTTATGTTGCTATTTTAGAAATTATTTATACAATCAATATAATATTAAACTCACCGTCCCCCGTGTTACTGGGTTAAACAGGTTGGGGTTCAGGTTTTGTTATCGTGTTTATAGTAATTTTTTTTCTCTCTTTTTATTATTTACTTGATGTCACCTGGCTTACTGTGTTAAAAAGCTTGAGATTCATGTGATTTTGGTATTTTATTATTAATTTATCCAATCTTTATATCTTTAAGCTCACTTCCCCCCGGGTACCTGGGTATAAATGCTTGTAATTTCAGTGATGCTGTCATTTATATAGTAATTTATTCACTTACTCCCTTATTTACTCACTTTTTTTCAGCTTACTAAGTTAAAAAGCTTAGGATTTAGGTAATGTTGTCATTTTATTAATGATGTATTTAATCATCATATTATTAATTTTGCCGTCCCTCGGGTTACTAGGTTAAAAAGCTTGGGATTTAGGTTATGTTGTCATTTTTATAGTAATTCATACACTTACTCCTTTATTTACTCGCTTTACTCAAGGATACTAGGTTATACAAATTATAATTTAGGTTACGTTGTTATTTTCTTGATAATTTATTTAATTATTATATTATTAAACTTGCCGTTCCCCAGGTTACTTGGTTGAAAAGCTTGAGATATAGGTTATGTTCTCATTTAAGTGATGATTTATATAATCATTATATTATGAAACTCGCCGTCCACCGGGTCACTGGGTAAAACGCTTGGGATTTAGGATATGTTGTTATTTGAGTCGTAATTTATGTAATCATTATATCAATAAACTCGCTGTCCCCCGAGTTACTAAGTGAAACAGCTTTGGGCTTAGTTTCTGTTGTTGTTTTTATAGTTATTTATTCACTCTTTATATTGAAATCTCGATATCTCCCGGGTTCCTGGGTTAAAACGCTCAGGGTTTAGATTATGTTGTTATTTCAGTAATAATTTGTATAATCAATATAATATTGACCTCGCTGTGCCCCGCGTTACTGACTTAAACAGCTTTAGGCTCAGGGACGGCTGTTGTTTTTATAGTTATTGATTTACTTTCTATAATATTTACTCAATATTTCCTGGGTTACTTGGTTAAAAAGCTTAGGGTTTAGGTAATGTTTTTGTTTTTATAGTAATTTATATTCTTCCTTTATTATTTTATCGCTGTCTTCCGGGTAACTAGGTTATTGGGTTCAACAACTTGGATATTAGGTTATGTTGTTATTTTATTGATAATCTATTTAATCATTATATTAGTAAACTCGCCGTCCACCGGGTTACTAGGTTAAAAGCTGAGGATTTAGTTTATGTCGTTATTTTATTGATAATTTATGTAATCATTAGAATATTATCTTGCTGTTACCCTGGGTAACTGGGTTTAAATGCTTGGGATTAAGGGTATGTTGTTATTTTTATACTAATTAATTCATTTACTCCTTTATGTACTCACTATTCTAAAGGTTACTGGGTTGAAAAGCTTGGAAATTAGGTTATGCTATTATTTTATAATTAATTAATTTAATCATTACATAATTTAACTTGCCGTTCCCCAGGTTATTTGGTTGAAAATCTTAGGATGTAGGTCATGTTTTTATTTTAGTGATGATTTATATAATCATTATATTATTAAACTTGCTGCTTCCGCGTAGCTGGGTCAAACAGCTTGGGGTTTAGGTTTCGTTGTTGTTTTTATAGTCATTCATTTACTCTTTATATTATTTTCTCGATGTCCCCCGGGTTACTGGGTCAATATGCTTCGGCCTTAGGCCATGTTTCTGTTTTTATAGTGATTTATCTTCTCTTCTTATAATGAACTTGTTTTTCCCTTGTAACTGGATTAAATGCTTAAAATAAAGGTTATGTTTTCTTTTTATAGTAATTTATACACTTACTCCTTTATTTACTTACTGTAGTTTAGGTTCCTAGATTTAAAAGCTTGCAATTAAGGTTATGTTGTTATTTTATGAATAATTTATTTAATCATTATATTAATAAACTCGCCGTCCCTCGGGTACCTGAGTTTAAATGCTTGGAATTTAAGTTGTGTTGTTGTTTTTATAGTAATGTATTCACTTAATCCTTTATTTACTTAATTTTTTCAGTTTACTTGGTTAAAAAGCTTGGAATTTAGGTAATGTTGTTATTTTATTAATAATTTAGTCAATCATTATATTAGTCAACTTGCTGTCCCTGGAGTTTCTGTGTTTAAAAGCTTGGGGATTAGGTTATGTTGTCATTTCAATAGCAATTTATACACTTTCTTCTTTATTCACTCGCTTTACTTATGATTACTGGGTTTAAAAGATTTGAATTTAGGTTACGTTGTTATTTTCTCAATAATTTATTTAATCATCATAGTATC
Source organism: Copidosoma aretas (assembly GCA_030522625.1). Taxonomy (NCBI): domain Eukaryota; kingdom Metazoa; phylum Arthropoda; class Insecta; order Hymenoptera; family Encyrtidae; genus Copidosoma; species Copidosoma aretas. The sequence continues at coordinate 34,687 of JAPYYV010000161.1, read as the reverse complement.
AACCTTGCTGTTCTCCGGGTTACTTGGTCTAAATGCTTGGGATCTAAGGTATGTTCTTATTTTAGTGATGATTCATATAATCATTATTATATCAACCCGCTGCTTCCACGTTACTGCGTTGAATAGCTTACGGGTTTGGTTTTGTTGTTGTTTTTTTAGTAATTTATTTACTCTCCACATTATTTACTCGATGGCCCATGGGTTACTTGATTAAAAAGCTTGGGATTTAGGTTATGTCGTTATTTTAGTGATGATTTATATAATTATATTATTATTAAACTCGCTGCTCTCGTGTTACTAGATAAACAGCTTCGGGTTTATTTTTTGTTATTGTGTTTATAGCAATTTTTTTACTCTCTATATTATTTACTGAATGTCTTCCGGGTTACTGGGTCCGTATGCTTAGGGTTTAGGCTATGTTTTTTTTTTTTTTTTTTTAATTTTTCTTCTCTCCCTATTAAGCTTTTAAGCTTTCGCTGTCCCCCGGTAACTAAGTTAAATGCTTGTGATTTAAGTTATGTTTCTATTTTCATAGTAATGTATACACTTACATCTTTGTTTACTCGCGTGACTAAAGGATTATGGATTAAAAATATTTAGTTTCAGGTTACGTAGTTATTTGATCGATATTCTTTTTAATCATTATATCATTTAACTCGCCATCCCCATGGTTACTGGGTTAAAAATTTTGGGGTTTCGGTTTTGTTGTTGATTTGTTGTAATATATTTACTATTTTTATTATTTACTTGATGTCCCCTGGGTTACTGGGTTACAACGCTCGACGTTTAGGTTATGTTGTTGTTACTATGGTAATTTCTTCATGAACTTCTTCACTCACTTACTTTTCTGTAGGTTTCTGGGTTGAAAAGATTGGGATTTAGGTTACTTTTTAATTTTATTAATAATTTAATCAATCATTTATTAAAAAACTTGCCGATCATCGCGTACCTGGGCTTAAATGCTTGTAATTTAGTTAATGTTGTCCTTTTAATAGTAATTTATTCACTAACTTCTTTACTTACTTACTTGTTGTACGTTACTGGGTTAAAAAGACTGTGATATAGGTTATGGTGATATTTTATCGATGATCTATTTAATCATAATATCATTTAACTTGCCGTTCTCTGGGTTAAACACCTTAGAGTTTGAGTAATGTTGTCATTTTTATAGTAATTTATTCACTTACCGCTTTATTTACCCGCTCTTCTAAAGGTGACTAGTTAAAGAGTTTGGGATTCAGGTTATGTTGTTATTTTATTAATAATTTATTTAATTTCCATATTATCGATCTCCCTGTTCTTACAGTTTCTGATTAAAAAGCTTGGGATCAAGGTTATGTTGTTATTTTAGTAATTATTTATACAATCACTATAATATTAAACTCGCTGTTCTCCGTGTTACTGTTAAAAACCTTGGAGTTTAGGTTTCGTTGTTGTTTTTGTACAAATTTATTCACTCTTTTTATTATTCACTCGATGTCCCCGGGGTTACTGGGTTAAAACGCTTGTCGTTTGGGTTATGTTATTGTTTCTACAGTAATTTATTCACTAACTTTTTTATTGACTTACTGTTTTCCTGGTTACTGGGTTTAAAAGATTAGGATTTAGGTTACTTTTTACTTTTATTAATAATTTATTTAATCATTATATTAATAAATTTGCCGTCCTTCAGGTACCCGGCTTTGAATGCTTAGGATTTAGGTTATGTCTCTGTTTTTATAGTAACATATCTTCTCTCTTTATTATGTACTTGCTGTCCACCGATGACTGGGTTGTTATGTTTTCCTAGTAATTTATTTACTCTGTATAGTATTTACCTGAGGTTCCCCGGTTTATAAGTGGAATCGCTTGGGATTTAGTTTATGTCTTTGTTTATATAGTAATGGATTCACTAACTTTTTTATTTTTTATTTTTATACAGGTAACTGAGTTAGAAATATTGGGATTCAGGTAACTTTTTTATTTTATTAATAATTTATTTCATCATTATATCATTAAACTTGCTGTTCCCCGGGTTACTTGGTTAAAAAGCTTGGGGTTTAGGTAATGATTTTGTTTTTTCAGTAATTTATCTTCTCTCTTTATTATTTACTCGCTGTCCCCCGGGTAACTAGGTTAAAATGCTTGGGATTTAGGTTTTGTTGCTGTTTTTATAGTAATATATTCACTCTTTATATTATTAACTTGATGTCCCCCGGGTTACTGGGTTAAAAAGCTTAGGGTTTAGGTTATAGGTCTGGTTTTATAGTAATATATCTTCTCTCTTTATTACGAATCGCTCTCCACCGGTTACTAGGATGAAATGCTTGGGATTTAGGTTACGTTGTTATTTTCTTAATAATTCATAAAATCATTATATTAATAAACTTACTGCTTCCGGGTTACTGGGTTAAACAGCAAGGGGTATAGGTTTTGTTGTAGTTTTTACAGTAATTAATTTACTTTCTATATTATTTTCTCGAAGTTTCCCGGTTCATAAGCTAAATCGCTTTGGGTTAAGGTTATGTTGTTGTTTCTATAGTAATTTATTCACTTCTTTCTTTATTTTTTACTTTTCTCCAGGAAACTGGGTTAGAATGATTGGGATGTAGGTTACGTTGTTATCTTCTTAGTAATTCGTTAAATTATTATAATATTAAACTTGCCGTCCCCTGGGTAACTTGGTTGATAAGCATGGGATTAAGGTTATGTTCTTATTTAAGTGATAATTTATATAATTATTATATTATTAAACTCGCCGTCTACCGGGTTACTAGGTTAAAAGCTTGGGATTTAGGTTATGTTGTTATTTGAGTAATAATTTATATAATCAATATATTAATATACTTGCTGTCCTCCGCGTTACTGAGTTAAACAGCTCTAGGCTTAGGTTCTGTTGTTGTTTTTATAGTTATTTATTCACTCTTTATATTATCATCTCGATGTCCCCCAGGTCACTGGGTTAAAATTCTTGGGGTTTAGGTTATGTTGTCATTTTTATAGTTATTTACTCCCATATTTCTTTATTTTCTTACTTTACTCCGGGTTACTGGGTAAGAAGCTTTTGATTAAGGTTATGTTGTCTTTTTATTAATAATTTATTTGATCATTGTATTAATAAACTCGCCGTCCCCTTGGGTACTGGGTTAAAAAGCTTGGGGTTAAGGTTCTGTTTTTGTTTTTATAGTAATTTAATTACTCTCTATATTATTTACTCGATGTCCCCGGGTTTCTAAGTTGAAACGCTTGAGTTTCAGGTTTTTGTTTCTATAGGGACTCATTCACTAACTCCATTATTTACTTACTTTTTTCTTGGTAACTGGGTTAGAAAGATTGGGAATAGGGTTTCGTTTCAATTTTATCAATAATTTATGTAATCATTTTATTATTAAACTTGCTGCTCTTGTGTTACTGGATTAAATAGCTTTAGGATTTGGTTTTGTTATTGCGTTTATAGCAATTTTTTTACCCTTTATATTATTCTCTTGATGTCCCTTGGGTTACTGGGTCCATATGCTTGGGGTTTAGGTTGTGTTTCTGTTTTTATAGTAATTTATCTTCTCTTTTTATTATGAACTTGCTGTCCTCGAGTAACTGGGTTAAATGCTTGGGATTTAAGTTTTGTTGTCATTTTTATAGTACTTTATACACTAACACCTTTGCTTACTTGCTTTACTTAAGGTTTTTGGATCAAAGAGATTGTAATTTAGGTAACATTGCTATTTTATCTATAATCTATTTAATCATAATATCATTAAACTTGCCGTCTCCTGGGTTACTGAGTTTAAAATTTTAGGGTTTTGGTTTTGTTGTTGCTTTTGTTGTAATTTATTTACTCTTTTTATTATTTACTTGATGACCCCCGGTTTACTGGGTTAAAACGCTCGACGTTTAGGTTACGTTGTTGTTTTTATAGTAGTTTTTCTACTAACTTCTTTATCTACTTACTTTTCTCCAGGTTACTAAGTTAGGACGATTGGGATTTACGAATCGTTTCAATTTTACTAATAATTGATATAATCATTATATTAATAAACTCGCCGTCCCCCGGGTACCTGAGTTCAAATGCTTGGGATTTGGGTTATGTTTTTGTTTTTATAGTAACATCTCTTCTATCTTTATTATGTACTCTCTATCCACCGGTGACTGGGTTAGAATGCTTGTCATTCAGTTTATGTTGTTATTTTATTATTAACATATTTGATTATTATATTAATAAGCTCGCCGTTCCCCGGGTTGCTGCGTTCAAAAGCTTAGGGTTAAGGTTTAGTTGCTTTTTTTATAGTAATTTATCTTTTCTCTTTATTATTTACTCCATGGTATCTCCGTATCTGAGCTTAAATGCTTGAAATTCGGGTCATGTTGTCATTTTCATAGTAATGTATTCACTTACTCCATTATTCACTTACTTTCTTTATGGTTACTGGGTTAAAAAGCTTGGAATTTTGGTTACATTGTTATTTTCTTAATAATTTATATGATGATTATATTAATAAACTTGCCGTCCCCCGAATTACTTGGTTGATAAGATTGGTATTTATGTTATGTTCTTATTTTAGTGATGATTTATATGATGATTATATTAATAAACTCGCTGCATCCAAGTTACTGGGTTAAAAAGCTTAGGGTTAAGGTTTTCCGTTGTTTTGACAGTAATTTATCTACTTTTTATATTATTCACTCAATGTCCTTTGGGTGACTGTGTTAAAATGCTGAAGATTTAGGTTATATTCTCATTTTGATAGTAATTTATACAATTTTAGTTACTTTATACACTATATTCCTTTTTTTACTTACTGTACTCTAGGTTTCTAGATATAAATCTTGCGATTAAGGTTATGTTGTTATTTTATGAATAATACATTTTATCATTGTATTAAGAAACTCGCCGTCTCCTGGGTACCTGGGTTTAAATGCTTGGAATTTGGGTAATATTGTCATTATTATAGTAACTTATTTACTTACTCTTTTTCCCACTCACATTTCTTCAGGTTACTAAGTTAAAAAGCTTAGAATCAGGGTAATGTTGTTATTTTATTAATGATCTATTTTATCATCATATTATAAAACTTGCCGGACTGGGTTAAAAATTTTTGGGATTAAGAGTATGTTGTCATTTTTATAGTGATTCATACACTTACTCCTTTATTTACTCACTTTACTCAAGGATACTAGGCTAAAAAAATTGGAACTTAGGTAACGTTGTTATTTTCTTGATAATTTATTTAATGAATATATTATTAAACTTGCCGTCCCCCAGGTTACTTGGTTGAAAAGCATGGGATCTAGGTTATATTTTTATTTAAGTGATGATTTATGTAATTATTATATTATTAAACTCGCCGTCCACCGGGTTACTGTGCCAAAAGCTTGGGATCTAGGTTATGTTGTTATTTGAGTAATAATTTGTATAATCATTATATCAATAAACTTGCTGTCCCCCGCGTTACTGACCTAAACAGCTTTGGTCTTATATTTTGTTGTTGTTTTTATAGTTATTTATTCACTCTTTATATCATAATCTTGATATACCCCGTCTTACTGAGTTAAAACGCTTGGGGTTCAGATTATGTTGTTATTTCAGTAATAATTTGTATAATCATTATAATATTGACCTCACTTTCCCCCGCGTTACTAAGTTAAACAGCTTTGGGCTTAGGTTCGGCTGTTTTTTTCATTGTTGTTGATTTACTTTCTTTATGATTTACTTAATATGCCCTGGGTTACTTGGTTAAAAAGCTTAGGGTTTAGGTCATGTTTTGTTTTTTATAGTAATGTATCTTCTCCCTTTATCATTCCCTCTCTGTCCTCCGGATAGCTAGGTTATTGGGGTGAACAGCTTGAATATTAGGTAATGCTGTTATTTTATTGATAATCTATTTAATTATTATATTAGTAAACTCGCCGTCCACCGGGTTACTGGGTTAAAACGCTTGACGTTTTGGTTATGTTGTTGTTTCTATAGTAATTTGTTAACTAACTTATTTATTCACTTACTTTTTTTCAGGTTACTGTGTTAAAGAGATTGTGATTTAGGTTATGTTGTTATTTTATTTGATAATCTATTTAATCATTATATCATACAACTTGCACTCCCCTGGGTTACTAGGTTTAAAATTTTGAAGATTTGGTTTTGTTGTTGCTTTTGTTGTAATATATTTACTCATTTAATTATTAACTTGATGTCACCAGGGTTACTATTTTAAAACGCTTGACGTTTAGGTTGTGTTTTCGTTTCTATAGTAATTTATTTACTAACTTCTTTATTTACCTTTTTTTCTCCAGGTTACTGGTGCAAAAAGATTGGGATTTAGGATAAGTTTTAATTTTATTAATAATTTATTCAATCCATATATTTAAAAACTTGCCGACCTTTGCGTATCTTTGTTTAAATGCTTGTAGTTAAGGTTATGTTGTCTCTATTATAAACATTTATTCACTTACTCCTTTACTTACTTACTTTTTTTAGGTCACTTGGTTAAAAAGCTTCGAATTTAGGTTATAGTGTTATCTTATCAATAATTTATTTATTTATGGTATTATCAAACTTGCTGTCTCTAGGGTTTCTGGGCTCAAAAGCTTGGGAGTTAGGTAATGTTGTAATTTTTTTAGTAAATTATTCACTTAGCCCTTAAGTTCCTAACTTTTATCCAGGTTTTTGGGTTGAAAATTTTAGGTTCTTGGTTATTTTATTATTTTATTGAAAATGTTTCTATCCATTATATAATTGAACTTGCCGTGCCGCAGGTTACTGGGTTTAAAAGCTTGGGATTTAGGTTATATGTCTGTTTTTATATTAAAATATCTTCTCTCTTTATTATGTAATCGCTGTCCACCGGTGACTAGGATAAAATGGTGTGGACTTAGGTTACGTTGTTTTTTTCTAAATAATTTATTAAATCTATATGTTATTAAACTTGCCATCTTCTGTGTAACATGGTTGATAAGCTTGGGATTTGGGTTATGTTCTTATTTTAGGATTGATTTATATAATTATTATACTATCAAAATTGCTGCTCCCGGGTTACTGGGATACACAGCTTGAGGTTTAGGCTTTGTTATTGTGTTTATAGTAATTTTTTTACTTTTTATATTATTTACTTGATGTCTTCCGGCTTACTGTGTTGAAAAGCTTGAGATTGAGGTTATGTCGTTGTTTTATTAATAATTTATCTAATCTTTATATTTCTAAACTTACGGCCTGCCGGGTACCTGGGTTTAAATCATTGGAATTTAGGTAATGTTGTCAATTTTATAGTAAATTATTCACTTACTTTTTCATTTACTTTTTTTTATTTAGGTTAATAGGTTTAAAAGTTTATGATTTAGGTTATGTTCTCATTTAAGTGATGATTTATATAATCATTATATTATTAAACTAGCTGTCCACCGGGTTACTGGGTTAAAAGCTTGGGATTTAGGGTATGCTGTTATTTGAGTGATAATTTATATAATCATTATATCAATAAACTTGCTGTTCCTCGCGTTACTGAGTTAAACAGCTCTCGGCTTAGGTTCTGTTCTCGTTTGAATAGTTATTTACTCACTCTTTAACTTATAATCTTGATGTCCCCTGGGTTACTGAGATAAAACGCTTGGGGTTTAGAGTATGTTGTTATTTCAGTAATAATTTGTAAAATCATTATAATATTGTCCTCCCTGTCCCCCGCGTTACTGAGTCCAATTGGTTTAGGCTTAGGTTTGGCTGTTGTTTCTTTAGTAATTTATTTACTTTCTATATTATCATCTCGCTGTCCTCCGGGTAACTAGTTTATCGGGTTAAATAGCTTGGGATTTAGGTTATGTTGTTATTTTATTGATAATCTATTTAATCATTATAATATTAAACTCGCTGCCCACCGGGTTACTGTGTTAAGACGCTTGGGTTTAGATTATGTTGTTATTTTGGTAAAAATGTGTACAAACATTTTAATATTGACCTCGCTGTACCCCGTGTTACTTAGTCAAACAGCTTTAGTCTCAGGTTTTTGTTGTTGTTTCTGATGTAATTTATTTACTCTCTACATTATTGTCTTGATGTTCCCCGGGTTACTGCCTTAAAACGCTTGAGGTTTAGGTTCTGTTGTGGTTTTCATAGTAATTTATTTATTTGCCCCTTCATTTACTTACCATTCACCAGGTTACTGTGTTTAGAAGCTTTGGATTTATATTATTCGGTTATTTTATATATTATTTATGTAATCGTTATATCAATAAACTTGCCGTCCCCCGGGTTACTGCGTTAAACAGGTCTAGGTTTAGGTTTTGTTATTGTGTTTATAGCAATTTTTTTACTCTTAATATTATTTACTCGATGTTCACTGGGTCACTATGTTGAAAAGCTTATGATTCAGGTTATGTTTTGATTTGATTAATAATACATCTAATCTTTATATCATCAAACTAACTGCTCCCTAGGTACCTGAGTTTATATGATTAGGATTTAGATAATATTGTTATTTTTATTGTAATTTATTTACTTACTCCTTAATTTACTCACTTTTCTTCGGGCTACTGGGTTTAAATGCTTTGGATTAAGGTTACGTTGTTATTTTTATAGTATTTTATTTACTTACTCCTTTATTTACTCATTTTTCTAAAGGTTACGGAGTTAAGAAGTTTGGGATTTAGGTTATGTTGTTATTTTATTATTAATTTATTTAGTCACCATATTAATAAATTTGCCGTCTACTGGGTTGCTGCGTAAAGAAGCTTAGGGTTTAGGTTTTGTTGTTGTTTATATGGTCATTTATCCTTTCTCTTTATTATTCACTCGATCTTCTCTACTGTATCTGGGTGTAAATGATTGGGATTTACCTAATGTTGTAAGTTTTATAGTAATTTATTGACATAGCCCTTTATTAAGTCACTTTTTTTCAGGTTTTTGGGTTAAAAATTTCGGGTTTTGGTTTAGTTGTTGTTTCTGTAGTTATTTTTTTTACTCTCTGTATTATTCATGTAATGTCCCTTGGGTTACTGTGTTGACAAGCTTCAGATTTAAGTTATGTTTTTATTTTATTAATAATTCATATCCATACTATATTATTTACTTTCTGTCTCACGGGGTATTGGATTTAAATGCTTAGGATTAAAGTAATGTTGGTATTTTTATAGTAATTTATTCACGTACTCCATTATTCACTCGCTTTCCTAAAGGTAACTTGGCTTAAGGGCTTGGAATTCAGGTTATGTTGTTATTTAATTATTATTTTACTTAATCATATTAATTAACTCGCCATCTTCTAGATTACTGGGTTTAAAAATTTGGGATTTAGGTTATGTTGTTATTTTATTAATGATTTATTTAATCATCATATCATTAATCCTCCCGTGCCTCGGGTTACTGGGTTAAAAAGCTTGGGATTCAGGTTATGTCTTCATTTTTATTGTAATTTATACACTTCCTCGTTTATTTACTTGCTTTATTCAACGTTTCTGGGTTAGAAAGATTAGGATATAGGGTTCGTTTTAATTTTATAATAATTTACTCAATCATTACATAAATAAACTCGCCGTTCCACGGGTACTTGGGTTCAAATGCTTGGCATTTAGGTAATGTTGTTATTTTTGAAGTAATTTATTTACTAACTCCTCTATGTACTTTCTTATTTTCAGGTTACTGGGTTGAAAAGCTTGGGATTTGGGTTATGTTCTAATTTTAGTGATGATTTATATAATCATATTTTTAAACTCGCTGTCCCTCAGATTACTCAAATAAAAATTTTTAGGTTTTGGTTTTGTTGTTTCTTTTGTTGTAATTTATTTTCTCTCTACATTATTCACTCGATGTCTCCTGGTTTACTGGGTTAAACTGCTCGAGGTTTAGGTTATGTTGTTGTTTTTATAGTAATTCATTCATTTACTCTTTTATTCACTCATTATTCACCAGGTGTCTGGGTTAAAAAGCTTTAGATTTATGTTATTTGGTTATTTTATATATAATTTTTATAATCGTTATATCATTAAGCTCGCCGTCCCCCGGGTTACTGGGTTAAAGAGCTTGGGGTTTTGGTTTTGTTTTTGTGTTCATAGCAATTCTTTTACTTTTTATATTATTTACTCGATGTCCCCTAGGTCACTGTGTGGAAATGCTTAAGATTTAGGTTGTGTTGTGATTTTATTAAAAATACATCAAACCTTTATATCATAAAATTTACTGCCCCCGAGTATGTGAGTTTATAATCTTGGAATTTAGATAATATTGTCATTTTTATAGTAATTTATATACTTACTCCTTTATTCACTCACTTTTCTCCGGGCGACTTGGTTTAAATACTTGGGATTAAGGTTACGTTGTTATTTTCGTAGTATTTTATTCTCTTACTCCATTATTCACTCACTTTTCTAAAGGTTACTGAGTTAAGAAGCTTGGGATTTAGGTTATGTTGTTATTTAAGTAAATATTTGTATAATCAATATAATATTGACCTTGCTGTCCTCCGCGTTACTGAGTCAAACAGCTTTGGGCTTAGGTTTGGCTGTGGTTTTTATAGTAATTGATTTACTTTCTATATTATTATTTCGCTGTCATCCGGACAAATAGGTTATTGGGTTAAATAGCTTGGGATATAGGTTATGTTGTTATTTTATTGATAATCTATTTAATCATCATAATATTAAACTCGCCGTCCCCAGGTTACTTGGTTAAAAATTTTAGGGTTTTGGTTTTGTTGTTGCTTTTGTTGTGATTTATTGGCTCTCTATATTATTCACTCGTTATTCCCCAGGTCAGTGGGTCAAAACGCTTGAGCGTTAGGTAATGCTGTGGTTTCTGATGTAATTTATTCACAAACTTCTTTATTTACTTGCTTTTTTTAGGTTACGGGGTTAAAATGCTCGGGATTTAGGTTAGTTTTTGATATTATTTATAATTTATTTAATCAATATTTAAATAAACTTGCCGTTCCCCGAGTACCTGGGTTTGAATGCTTGGAATTTGGGTAATGTTGTCATTTCCTTGATGATTTATTTACTTATTCCTTTATTTACTCACTTTATTTCAGGTTACTAAGTTAAAAAGTTTTGGATTTAGGTTACGTTTTTATTTTCTTAATAATGTATTTAATCATTATATTATTAAACTTGCCGTCTCCAAGGTTACTTGGTTGATAAGTTTCGGATTTAGGATATGTTATTATTTTAGTGATGATTTATATAATCATTACATTATTTAACTTGCTGCTTCCGTGTTACTAACTTAAACAGCTTGAGGCTTAGATTGTGTTTTTGATTTTATAGTAATTCATTTATTTTCTATATTATTTAACTCGCTGTCCTTCAGGTTTTTGACGTTTTTCTTTATCATTTCACATACATATTATAATAAATAAGTTGTTATCGGGCCTTGCCGGAGGTATAACGGAGCGGGCAAATACAAAACCGACTTGTACGGTGATTTTAGAGCAGCAGGTGGAAGAATAGCACTAATAATACTGCAGTTATTGTTATTATAGAATGGCATGAGTATATTGACCATAACACTTCTTCTATTCGTCTGTGGGAAAACGATGAAAATGCTGTAAAGACGAAAACGGAGCAGGCACTCGTCACTACGGCTAAGCCATAGATTGAGGAGGCCCGGAAAGGCAATGAAAAAACCACCTCCGTACTTTCAACCATTTAATCCAGTGCCGACGTGAAGAGGCTCGATGATGGCCTTATCCAATACCTCCGGTTACAAATAATGTAAATACGCCAAGACTCACAAGGAAATAAGCAACCATGAGTGCTTTAGTTTAAATACGATGGCTTTATAGAGGAAAGCTTACATTTTGATACAAAAGAAATAGTTTGGCATCTTCAATAATGAAACAAAGAAATACTTATAATGATAAGAAAACAAGGTTTTTAACTTAAAGTAATATAACGTCAAATTACACAAAAGAACGCGTGAATTAAATATTCACCTAAAGAAAAACAAATAATGACTTAGCTACAAACAATGGGCATGAAGAAAAATAGTAAACGTGCATTTAAGCAATAAAATAAAAGTGCATCTAAGCAATAATAATGATGCATTCAAGCAGTATAAAGGGTACATTTAAGGAATATAATTTTTGTGCATTTAAACAATATAATTGGTGCATTTAAGCGATGTCAATGGTGCGTTTGAGCAATATAATTGGTGCATTTAAGCAATTTCAAATGGTGCATTTAAGCGAGCTTGTAGTTAATTGAGCCACAACGCTCGCAAGCACGACACGTGGTATGGTGGATCCCCTGCAAGCACCAGAAGAACCGAGCAACTTGGTTGAGACAGTATCAAGTCGAGAATGCCGGTACCCGTAAGATCGTAAAGCCGAGAGGCGCTGGTTAGTCGCTTGCGGTAGGTGCTGCCGAAGTTTGTTAGTGCGGGAGCGACGGTGCAAGCGAGCGTGAAGCTTATCCCTAAAAGCTTAAAGACACAATTATATTGGTGGTTCGGGACAACTGCTTGCTCATCGCTACGCCATTAGTACTGGACAACTCTAAAGCGATGACTTATTCGCCTCGGACTTCACGTGTGTCTGTTGAAAAAGATTTCAGCTTAGATGTAAATGAAATGAGAAAATAAGAAGAAATAAAACAAATAAAAATCATATTTTATCAACATATCCCACTCATTGCGCTATTCGGGATTTCTGGCGAAAAATGGATATATTACAGGTTATTGGGTTGAACAGCTTGAGATTTAGGATAACTTGTTATTGTAGTAATAATTTACGTAATCATTACATTATTAAAATCGCTGTCCCCCGGGTAACTGGGTTATAAATAGTAGGATTTTGGTTTTGTTGTTGTTTTTGTAGTAATTTTTTTACTCTCTATATTATTTACTCGATATTTCATGGGTTACTGGATTAAAAAGCTCAAGGTTTGGGTAATATTGTTGTTTTAATAGTTATTAATTTACTTTCTACATTATTTACTTGCTGTTTCCCGGGTAACTGTGTTGAAAAGCTTGAGATCTACGTTGTGTTGTTTTTTTGATGATAATTAATATAATCATTATAATATTTGCTTGCTGTCCCTTGAGTAACTGGGTTCATATGCTTAGGATTGAGGTTACGTTGTTATTTGATTTATAATCTATATGTTTATCAGATTATTAATTTTGCCGTTCCCCGTGTTATTAGGTTAAGTAGCTTAGGATTTAGGTTATGTTGTTATTTTATTGATAATTTTTTTAAATATTAGATTATTAAACTTGCTGTCCCCCGGTCTACTGGGTTGAAAATCTAGGGACTTAGGTTATGTTGTTATTTTTATGATAATTTTTTTTAATTATAAGATTAATAAACTTGCTTTCCCCAGGTCTACTGCATTCAACAGCTTATGGATTAGGATATGTTGTTATTTTAGTAATAATTTATATAACTATTATATTATTTAACACGCTGTTAACCGGGTTAGTGGGTCAAACTTCTTTTGGTTGAGGATTTGTCGTTGTTTTTACAGTAATTCTTACTCTTCATATTATTTACTTGATGATTTTCGGATTACCGTATTGAAAAGCTTAAAAATCACGTCATGTCGTTATTTAATTATTAATATATGTAATCATTATATTATTTCTTTTATGTCTTCCAGGTAACTGGGTTTAAATGCTTACGATTAAGTTAACGTTGTTATTTTAATAATAATCTATTTATGATCATTATATCATTGAATCGCTGTCCCCCGTTACTGGGTTGAACAGCTTGGGGTATAGGTTTTGTTGTTGTTTTTATAGTAATTCATTCACTTTCTATATTATTTACTCGCTGTGCCCGGGTGACTGGATTTAAATGCTTGGAATTTGAATCGTGTTGTCATTTTTATAGTAATTTATTTGCTTTCTTCATTATTTACTCACTTTTCTTCAGGTATAACAAAGCTTCGGATTCATGTTATGTTGTTATTTCAGTCATAATTTATATAATCATTATAATAGTAAAGTCACTGTTCCCCGCGTTACTGAGTTGAACAGCTTTGGGCTTAGGTTTTGTTGTTGTTTTAACAGTAAGTTATTGACTTTCTATATTATTTACTCGATGCCTACCGGGTCACTGGGCTGAAAAGCATGAGGTTTAGCTTACCATGTTGTTACTATAGTAATTTATTTACTGACTCCTTCATTTAATTACTTTGTTCCAGGTTACTGGGTTAAAAAGATTGAGATTTAGGTTTCGTTGATATTTTAGTGATTATATATCAAATCATTATTTTATTAAACTCGCTGCTTCTGTGTTACTAAGTTAAACAGCTCTGTGATTAAGTTTTTAATTGTTTTTAGTCTTTTATTTACTCTCCATATTATTCACTCGGTGTGCCCAGAGTTCTTAAGATTGAAAACTTTGGATGTAGGTTATGTTTTTTTTTATGATGATTTATATAATCATTCGATTATTGATATCGCTGCTCCCGGGTTACTGGATTCAAGCCAGGGCTATAGGTCCTGTTGTTGTTTTTATAGTAAACTATTTAGTCTCTATAATATTTACTTGATGTCCCCCGCGTTAGTAGGTTAAAACGCTTTGGGTTCAGGTTCTGTTGTTGTTTTTATTGTAACTTATTTACTACCTCCTTTATTTTTTACTTTTCTCCAGGAAACTGGGTTAAAAAGCTTGGGATTTGTTGGGATTTAGGTTATGTTGTTATTTTAGTGATAATTTATTTAATCATTATATTATAAAACTTGCTGCTTCCGTGTTACTAAGTCAAACAGCTCGGAGTTTAGATTTTGTTGTTGTTTGTATAGTAATTCATTTACATTTCTATCATTCACTCGATGTCCCCCGAGTTACTAAGTTTAAAAACTTAGGATCAAGGTTATGTTGTTATTTGAGTGACGATTTATATTATCATTATATTATTAATCTCGCTGATTCATAGTTACTGCACTCAAAAGCTTGACGTTAAGTTTATGTTGTTTTTTTTACAGTAATTTATCTTTTACTTTTATTATTTACTTGATTTCCTCCCCGTTTCTAGGTTTAAATGCTTTTAATTTAGGTGATGTTGTAATTTTATAGTAATTTATCCACATACTTATTTACTTACTTTCTTTTATATAGGATACTAAGTTAAAAAGCTTGGGATTTAGGTTACGTTGTTAATTTATTGATATTTGATTTAATCATTTTATTAATAAACTAGCTGTCCCCAGGGTAACTGGGTTTATAAGCTTGATATTTAGGTTGTGTTATTATTTTATTGATTATTCATATAACCATTATATTAATAAATTCGCTGCAGCTGGGTTACTGGGTTGAACAGCTAAGGGTTAAGGTTTTTTTGTTGTTTTAATAGTAAGTTATCTACTTTCTTTACTATAAGATTGATGTATCACGGGTTATTGGGTTAGAACGCTTGAGGTCAAGGTTACGATGTTGTTTCTACAGTAATTTATTCACTTGATCCTTTATTTATTTACTTTTCTCCCAGTTACTAGGTTAAAAAGCTTGGGATTTATGTTATAGAGTTATTTTTATTGTAATTTATTAACGCATTATATAGTTCACTTGATGTTCTTCGGGTTACTGCGTTAAAACGCTTGGGGTTTGGGTTATGTTGTTGTTTATATAGTAATTTATCTTCTCATTTTGCTAAAATGCTTGTGATTTCGGTAATGTTGTCATTTTTATAGTAATTTATTCACTTACTCCCTTATTTACTCACTTTTTTTCAGCTTACTAAGTTAAAAAGCGTATGATTTAGGTAATGTTGTTATTCTATTAATGATCTATTTAATCATCATATTATTACTTTTGCCGTCCCTCGGGTTATTAGGTATAAACCCTTGGGCTCAAGGTTTTGTTGTTATTATTATAGTAATTTATACACTTACTCCTATATTTACTCACTTTACTCCAGGTAACTTGGTTAAAAAAATTAGGATTTAGGTTTCGTTGTTATTTTACTAATATTTAATTTATACATTATATTATTAAACCTGCTGCTTCCGTGTTACTGAGATAAAAAGCTTGGTGTTTAGATTTTGTTGTTGTTTTTATAGTAATTTATTTACTCTCTATATTATCTACTCTATGTCCCCCGAGTTACTAAGTTTAAAAACTTGGGATTTAGGTTATGTTGTTATTTGAGTATTGATTTGTATAAACAATATATTAATAAACTTGCTGCAACTGGGTAACTAGGTTGAACAGCTTAAGGTTAAGGTTTTGTTATGGTTTTGATAGTAATTGATTTACTCTCTATTATTTACTCGATGTATTACGGGTTATTGGGTTGAAATGCTTGAGGTTTAGGTTACGATGTCTTTTCTACAGTAATAAATTCATTGAACACTTTATTTATTTACTTTTTTCCAGGTAACTGGGTTAAAAGCTTGGGATTTAGGTTATAGAGTTATTTTTATAGTAATTTATTTACGCTTTATATTGTTTACTTGAAGTCCCATGGGTTACTGCGTTAAAAAGCTTTGAGTTTGGGTTATGTTGTTGTTTCTATAGTACTTTATTTACTATCTATCTTATTTACTCGATGTACCCTGGGATACTGCGTTAAAAAGTTTGGAGCTTAGGTTATGTAATTATTTCTACAGTTATGTATTTACTAACTCCATTATTTACTTACTTCTTTTTAGGTTACTGGGTTAAAAAACTTAGGATTTCGGTTACGATGTTATTTTATTAATAATTTATTTAATCGTTATATAATTAAACTTGCTATCCCACGTCTTATAAGGTTTAAAAGCATGGGGTTTAGGTTATGTTGTGATTTTTATAGTAATTTATACACTTACTTCGTTTTTTATTCACTTTTATCCAGGTTACTGAGAATAAAAGCTTAGGATTTAGGTTCTGTGGTTATTTTAGTGATAATTTATATTATTATTATATTGTTAAACTTGCTGCTTCCGGGTTATTGCGTTAAAAAGCTTGGGGCTTAGGTGATGTTGTTGTTTTTAGAGTAATTAATCTTTTTTTTTTAATATTTATTTAATTTTCCTCCTGTTCATGGGTTTGAATGTTTGGGATTTAGGTAATGTTGTCGTTTTACAGTAATTTATCCACTTACTACCTTATTTACTAACTTTTCTATAGGTAACTAAGTTAAAAAGCTTGAGATCTAGGTTTTGATGTTACTTTATTGATATTTTATATAATTTACGTATTTTTAATCTTGCTGTCCCCTGGGATACTGGCTTGAAAAGCTTGGGATTTTGTTTTTTTTTTGTTATTGAAGTGATTATTTATACAAGCATTATATTATTAAACTTGCTGCTTCTGCGTTACAAGGTTAAACAGATTATAGTTTAAGATTTGTTGATGTTATTATAGTAATTCATTCACTCTCTATATTATTATTTTAATGTCCCCCTGGTTACTAGGTTGAAACGCATGGGGCTTAGGTTATGTTTTTGTTTTATAGCAATTTATCTTCTCTATTTATTACTTTCTCGCTTTCCTCCGGGTAACTAAGTTAAAATGCTTGCGATTTAGGTTATCTTGTTATATTTAGAGTAATTTATACACTTACTTCTTTATTAACTTACTTTACTCCAGGTACCTTGGTAAAAAAAATTAGGATTTAGGTTACGTTGTTATTGTAGTGATTATTTATTTAATCAATACAATATTAATCTCGCTGCTTCCGTGTTACTAAATTAAACAGCTTTGGGTATAGATGTTGTTGTTGTTTTTATAGTAATTTATCAATTCTCCATATTATTTACTCGATGTCCCCCGAGTTACTAAGTTTAAAAACTTAAGATTTAGAATATGTTGTTATGTTAGTAATACTTTATATAATTATTCTATTATTAAACTGGCTGCTTCCGGGTTACTGGGTTAAACAGTCAATGGTATAGGTTCTGTTGTTGTTTTTATAGTAATTTATTTAGTCTCTATAGTATTTACTTTAAGTCTCCCGGGTTAGTAAAATGAAATCTTGGGATTTAGGTTTTGTTGTTGTTTCTAAAGCAATTTATTTACTAACTCCTTTGTTTTTTACTTTTCTCCAGGTCACTCGGTTAAAAAACTTGGGATTTAGGTTTTAGTGTTGTTTTTATAGTAATTTATATAATCTCTATATTATTTACTTGATGACCCTAGGGTTTACGTGTTAAAAAGCTTGAGATTGATGTCCTGGTGTTATTTTAGTGACGATTTATATAATCATTATATCATCAAACTCGCTGCAATCGGCTTACTGGGTTGAACAGCTTAGACTTAAGGTTTTGATTTTGTTAATATAGTAATTTATTTACTTTCTACAATATTGGTTCGATGTACCCCGAGATACTGGGTTCAAAAGCTTGGGGTCTAGGTTATGTTTCTGTTTTTATGGTAATTTATCGTTTTCGTTTAGTATTTACTCGATGTCCTTCTCATACCTGTGTTTAAATGTTTAGGACTTTGGTAATGTTGTCATTTTTATAGTAATTTATTCACTTACCTCTTCATTTACTCACTTTTCTTCAGGTGTTAAGGTTAAAAAAATTGGGGTTAAGTTTAAGTTTTTATTTTATTATTAATTTATCTAATCATCATAAGAATAAACTCGCCATTTCTCGCCTCCTGGGTCATGAAGCTTGGGATTAAGGTTGTGTTTTTATTTTATTAAAAATTTATTTATTTAATATATTATTAATCTTGCCGTCCCCCAGGTTACTGGGCTAAAAACCTTGTTGTTTAGGTTATGTTGTTATTTTAGTGATGATTTATATCATCATTATAATATTAAACTCGCTGTCCCTTGCGTTACTAAGTTGAACAGCTTTGGGCTTAGGTTTTAATGTTGTTTTTATAGTATTTCATTTGATTTCTATATTATTTATTTAATGTCCCCGGGGTTTCTGGGTTCAACAGCTTGGGGTTTAGGTTTTGTTTCTGTTTTTACAGTAATTTATACAATAACTTCTATATTTACTCACTTTACTTCAGTTTACTAAGTTAGACAGGTTGGGATTTAGTTTACGTTTTGACTTTATTAATAACTAATTTAAATATTATAATATCAACTTTGTCGTTCCCCGGGTTAAAAAGTTGTAAAGTTCAAGATTAGGGTTATGTTGTTGTTTTAGGAATGATTCATATTATTATTATATTATTAAAGTCGCTGCTCCCGAATCACTGGGTTAAACAGCTCAGGGTTTAGGTTTTGTTGTTGATTTTATAGTAATTTATTTACTTTTTTATATTATTTACTGGATGCTTCTTGGTTAACTGGGTTAAAAAACTTAATGTTCAGGTTACGTTTTTTTTTTATATTATTTTATCTCCTCTTTTTGTTATTTCCTAGATGTCCGCCTCGTTTTTGGGTTTAAATGATTAGATTTTTGGTGATGTTGTTATTTTTATAGTAATTTGTTCACTTAACCTTTATTTACGCACTTTTTTCCAGGTATTGGGGTTTAAAAGCTTGGGATTTAGGTTATAGTGTTGTTTTAGTATCAGTTTGTATACTCTCTGTATTATGTATTCGATGTCTCGGGGGTTACCGTGTTGAAAAGCTTGAGATTTATGTTATGTTTTCATTTTATTATTAATTTATTTGATCATCATAATAATAAACTCACCGTCTTTCGGGTTGCCGGGTTAAAAAGCTTGAGATTCAGGTTATGTCGTTTCTTTAGTGATAATAAAGAATCATAATATTATTATACTCGCCGCACCCGAGTTACTGGGTTGAACGGCTTAGGGTTTAGGTTTTGCTGTTGTTTTTTTAGTAACTTATGTACTCTCTATATTCTTTACTTGCTGTCCCCCGAGTAGTTGGATTTAAATGCTTGATATTGAGATTATATGGTCATTTTTATAGTAATACATATACTTACTTCTATAATTACTCACTCTACTCCAGGTTACTGAGTTAGAAAGATTGGGATATAGGTTACGTTTTTACTTTATTAATAATTTATTCAATCAATATATTATTAAACTTGCCGTCCCCTGGGTTGCCGGGTTAAGAAGCTTGGGATAAAGGGTATGTTGTTATTTTAGGGATGATTTATATTATCGATATATCATCAAACTTGCTTCACCCGAATTACTGGGTTTAACAGCTTAAGGGTTAGGTTTGGTTGTTGTTTTAATAGTAATTTATTCACTTTCTCTTTTATTTACTTGATCCCTCTTGGTTTACAGGATTGAAAATCTTATGTTTTAGGTTATGTTTTTTTTTTTTATTGTATTTTATCTTATCTTTTTTTTGTTTGCTTGATTATCCCTCCGTTTCTCGGTTAACATGCTTAGGATTCTGGTAATAATGTCATTTTTTGGTAATTTATTCACATAACCCTTTAAATACTAGATTTTTTCCAGGTTTTAGAGTTACAAACCTTAGGATTTAGGTTATAGTGTTGTTTTTAAAGTAATTTATTTACCCTCTATATTGTTAAACCGATGTCCTCCAGGTAACTGGGTTAAAAAGCTGGGGGTTTTGGTAATGGGTTAGCTTCTATAGTAATTAATCTTCTCTCTTTATCAATTTTTTCGCTGTTCTCTGAGTGACTGGGTCGAAATGCTTAGTATTTAGGTTATGTTGTTATTTTCATAATAATTTATACACTTATTCCATTATTTACTCACTTTACTCCAGGTTACTGGGTCATAGGGATTGGGACTTAGGTTACGTTGTGATTTTAATCAAAATTTATTCAATATTTATATTATCAAACATGCCGTTTCCTGGGTTACTGGGTTAAAATGCTTGGGATATAGGTTATGTTGTTATTTTAGTGATGATTCTTATAATCATTATAATATTAAACACGCCGCTTCTGGGTTACTGGGTTTAAAAGCTTAAGATTAAGGTTATCATCTTTTTTAAGTGGTGATTAATATAATCATTGTACTATCAAACCCGCTGCAACCGGGTTACTGGGTAAAAAAGCTTAGCGATTGGGTTTTGTGGTTGTTTTTATGGTAATTTATTCACTCTCTCTAATATATACTCGATGTTCGCCGGGTTACTCGGATAAAAAGCTTGGGATTTCTGTAATCCTTCTGTTTTAATAGTAATTTATCTCTGCTCTTGATTATTTACTCGCTTATTCGGGTATCTGGGTTGAAATGCTTCGGATTTAGGGCATGTTTTCATCTTTATAGTAATTTATACACTTACTTCTTTACTTACTGACTGTACTCCAGGTTACTGCGTTTAAAAGCTTGCGAGAAAGGTTATGTTGTTTTTTTACTTATAATTTATTTAATCAGTATATTATATATCAATCTGGCCGTCCCTTGGGTTACTGGGTTAGATATTTTGGGGTTTTGGTTGTTGTTTCTGTAATAATTTTACTACTCCTCATAATAACTACTTAATGTTCCCCGGGTCTCCCTCTTGACAAGTATAAGATTCAAGTTATGATTTTATTCTATAAATAATTTATATTATTATTAAATTATTTACTTGCTATCCCCTGGGTTAATCGGATTTAAATGCTTGGGGTTAAGGTTACGTTGTTATTATTATAGTAAATTATTAACTTACTCCTTTATTTGCTTACTTTTTAAAGGTTACTGAGTTAAAAAGCTTGGGATTTTGTTTATGTTGTTATTTTATTATAAATTTATTCAATCATCATATTATTAAACTCGACGTTCCCCAGGTTGCTGGGTTTAAAAGCTTGGGATTTAGATTATAGAGTTATTTTGATAGTAATTTATTTACGCTCTATATTATTCACTTGATCTCCTCCGTGTTACTGGGTTAAATCGATTGGAGTTTAGGTTATGTTTCTGTTTCTATAGTAATGTATTTACTAACTTCATTTTTCCCTTACTTCTTTTCAGGTTACTGGGCTTGAAAGCTTAAGACGTAGGTGACGTTGTGATGTTATTAATAATTTATTCAATCATTATATTATTAAACTTGTTACCCCTTGGGTTTGTGGGTTACAATTCTTCGGATTTAGGTTATGTTGTTATTTTAGTAATGATTTATATAATCATTATATTATTAAACTCGCCGCTTCCGAGTTACTGTTTTAAGTATCTAGAGGTTTAGGTTTTGTTGTTGTTTTTATAGTAATTTGTTTAATATTTATATTATCTACTTGATGTCTCCCAGGTAACTAGGTTGAGACGCTTGAGGTTTAGCTTATGTTGTTGTTTCTATAATAATTTATTCACTTACTCTTGTATTTCTTGACATTTCTCCAGGTTACTGGGTTAGTTCGATTAGGATTTAGGTTACGTTCTTATTTAATTAATAATTTATTTATTTACTGTATCATTGAACGCGCAGTCTCTCAGGTAAATGGGTTAAACAGCTTAAGATTCAGTTTCTCTTGTTATTTTAGTAATAATTTACATGATGATTATAGTGTCAAACTTGCCGTCCCCAGGGTTGCTAGGTTAAACACCTTGAGATAAGGTTTTGTTGTTGTTTTTAAAGTAATCTATTTACTCTTCTTATTGTTTACTTGATTACTCTCGGATAACTGGGTTTAAACGCTTAAGGTTTAGGTTATGTTGATGATTCTACAGTTATTTATTAGCTCACTCCTTTATTCACTTACTTTTCTCTAGGTTACTGGGTTATAATGCTGGGGACTTAGCTTACGTTGCTATTTTATTAACAATAATTAATTTAACCATTATATTATTAAATTTGCTGTCCTTCGGGTTACTTGGCTAAAAAGGTTAGGATTTAGGTTATGTTGTTATCTTAGTGATGATCTATATAATCATTATATTATTAATCTTGCTGCTCCCGGGTTACTGGGTTAAACAGTCAGCGGAATAGGTTTTTTTATTGTAGTTATAGTGATTTTTTCACTCTTTATATTATTGACTTATTGTCCTCGGGGTTACTAAGTCGAAACGCTTGTGGTTTATGTTATGTTGTGCTTTCTATAGTAATTTATTTACTTACTCCTTTAATTTTTACTTTTCTTCAGGTATCTGTGTTAGAAAGATTGGGATGTAGGTTACGTTGTTTTTTTTATTAATATAATCAATGCGATTTAATCAATATATTAATAAACTTGCTTTTCTCCTGGGTGACTGTGTAAAAAAGTATGAGCTTCATGTTATGCTGTTATTTTTGTAATAACTAACGTATTCATTATATAATTAATCTTGCCGTCCGCCCGGTTACTGGGTTATAAATTTTGGGGTTTGGGTTTGGTTGTTGTTTTTGTAGTTTTTTTTTATTCCTCATATTTTTTACTTAATGTCCCCTGGGTTTCTGTGTTGACAAGCTTAAGATTTTAGTTATAGTTTTATTCTATTAATACTTTATATTATTGTTGTATTATTTACTTGCTGTCCCCTAGGTAATTGGATTGAAACGCTTAGGGTTAAGTTTACGTTGTTATCTTTAAAGTAAATTAATAACTTACTCCTTCATTTACTCACATTTCCAAAGGTTACTGAGTTTAAAAGCTTAGTAGTCATTTTATGTTGTTATTTTATTATTAATTCATTTATTCATCATATTAATAAATGTGCCGCCCCCCGGCTTGCTGCGTCAAAAAGCTTTGGATTTAGGTTATAGACTTATGTATATAGTAATCTATTTACGCTCTATATTATTTACTTAATGTGTCCCGAGTTACTGGGTTAAAACGCTTGGTGTTTAGGTTATGTTTATGTTTCTTTAGTAATGTATTTACTAACTACATTATTCACTAACTTTTTTCAGGTCACTGGGTTTAAAAGCTTGGGACTTAGGTTACGTTGTAATTTTAATTATAATTTATTCAATCATATTATTATCAAACATACCGTCCCGTGGGTTACTGGGTTAAAATGCTTGGGATTTAGGTTATGTTGTTATTAAAGTGATGATTTACGTAATCATTACATTATCAAATTTACCGCCCTTCGGGTTACTGGGTTAAAAATTTTGGGTTTTTGTATTGTTATTGTTTTTGTAGCAATTTTTTTATTCCCTATATTATTTACTTAATGTCCCCCAGGTTACTGTGTTGACAAGCTTGAGATTCAAGTTATGTTTTCGTTTTATCAATAATTTATATCATCATTATATTATTTTCTAGCCGTCCCCCGGGTAATTGGATTTTTTTGCTTGAGATAAAGGTTACGTTGTTATTTGTATAGTAATTTATTAACTTACTTCTTCATATAATCTTTTTTCTAAACATCACTGGGTTTAAAATCATGGAATTAAGGTTATGTTGTCATTTCATTATTAAATTCTTTGATCATCATATTGATAAACTCGCCGTTTCCGGAGTTGCTGGGTAAAAAAGTTTGCGATTTAGGATACAGTGTTGTTTCTATAGTAATTTATTTACTATCTATATTATTTTCTCGATGTTTCTCAAGTAACTGAGTTAAAATGCTTGGGGTTTAAGTAATATTGTTGTTTTTATAGTATTGTATTTACTAACTCCATTATCTTCTTACCCTTCTCCAGGTAACTGGGTTAGAAGGCTTGAGACTTAGTTTTTGTTGATATTTTATTAATAATTTATTAAATCATTATATTATCAATCTAGCTGTCCCCCAGGTTACTGGGCTAAAAATCTTGGGATTTAGGTTATGTTGTTATTTTAGTGATGATTTATATGATCATTATAATATTAAACTCGCTGTCCCCCGCGTTCCTGAGATAAGCAGCTTTGGGCTTAATTTTTGATGTTGTTTTTATAGTAATTTAATTACAATATATACTATTTACTTGATGTCCCCCGGGTTACTGGGTTAAAAAGTTCGGGCATTACGTTATGTTTTATTTTTATAGTAATTTATCTTCTATCTTTATTCTTTTTTCGGTGTCCAGCGGGTATCTCGGTTCAAATGCTTGGAATTTAGGTATTGTTTTTTTTTTTTAGTAATTTGTAAACTCACTCCTTTATTTAATTACTTTTTTTCAGGTAATTAAGTTAAAGAGAATGGAACTTAGGTTATGTTGTTCTTTTATTGATAATGTATTTAATTATTATATCAGTAAACTTGCGGTCCCCCAGGTTACTGGAAAAAACGGCTTAAGATTTAGGTTAACCTGTTATTTTAGTAACAATTAACGTAATCATTATATTATCAAACTCGCCGTCTTCCAGGTTACTGGCTTAAAAATTATGAGCTTTTTGTTTTGTTTGTGCTTTTGTAGTAATTTTTGTACTCCGTATATCATTTACTTAATGTCCCTTGGGTTGCGGTGTTGACAAGCTTGAGATTTAAGTTATGTTTTTATATTATTAATAATTTATATTATCTTTATTACATGCTGTCTCCCGGGTAATTAATTTATATGCTTGAGATTAAGGTTACGTTGTTATTTGTATCGTAAATTATTAACTTACTCCTCTATTTATTCTTTTTTCTAAACGTTACTGCTTTGAAAAGCTTAAAATTAAGGTTATGTTGTTATTTTATTATGAATTTATTTAATAATCATATTAATAAACTTGGTGTTTCCCGAGTTGCTGGGTTTAAAATCTTGCGATTTAGGTTATAGTGTTGTTTTTATAGTAATTTATTTACTCTCTATATTATTTACTCGATGGCCCCCAGGTTACTTGGCTGAACAGCTTGGGGTTTAGGTTGTTTTTTCTTTTCCAGTAATTCCTATACTCTCTATGTTATTTACTTGATGCACCCCCGGGTTAACTAGGTTAAACAGCTTAGGGTTTCGGTTATGTTTTTGTTAATATATTATTTCATCCCCTTTTTTTATTATTTACTCGATTTCCCTCTCCCTTTTCCTGGGTTTAAATTCTTGAGATTTTGGTAATGTTGTCAGTTTATGCAGTAATTTATCCACTTTTTCCTTTACTCACTCACTTTTTTCAAAGTTTTTGGGATAAAAAGCTTTCGATTTAGTTTATGTTGTTAATTAGTTTATAATCTATTTATTTATTATATA
This sequence comes from Copidosoma aretas, assembly GCA_030522625.1. Taxonomy (NCBI): domain Eukaryota; kingdom Metazoa; phylum Arthropoda; class Insecta; order Hymenoptera; family Encyrtidae; genus Copidosoma; species Copidosoma aretas. The sequence continues at coordinate 8,941 of JAPYYV010000161.1, read as the reverse complement.
TTCAAACCTGCTGTTTCCCGGGTTGCTGGGTTGAAAAGCTTGCGATTTAGGTTCTAGTGTTATTTTTATAGTAATTTGTTTACTTTCTATATTATTTTCTTGATGTTCACCGAGTTACTGAGTTATAACGCTCGGTGTTTAAGTTATGTTGTTGTTTCTATAGTAATGTATTTACTAATTCCATTATTTACTTACTTTTCTTCAGGTTACTGGGTTAGAAAGATTGGGACTTAGTTTGTTATGTTATTTTATTATTAATTAATTTAACTATTATATTATCAAACTTTCCGTCCCCCAGGTTACTGGGCTGAAAAGCTTAGGATTCTGGTTATGTTGTTATTTTAGTGATGATTTATATAATTATTATAATATTACAGTTGCTGTCCCCCGCGTTACTGAGTTTAACAGCTTTGGACTTAGGATTTGATGTTAATTTTATAGTAAATGATTTACTTTCTATATCATTCACTCGATATCCCCAGGGTTACTGGGTTAAAAAGGTTGAGGAGTGGTTTTTATAGTATTTTATATCCTCTCCTTATTATTTTGTCGCTTTTCAGCGGGTATCCCGGTTAAATTGCTTGGAGTTTAGGTATTGATTCTATTTTTATAGTAATTTATACACTTACTTCTTTATTTACTCACGTTACTCCAGGTAACTGAGTTGAAGAGATTGGGATTTAGGTTACGTTGTTATTTTATTAATATTTTATTAAATCATCAAATTATTAAACTTGTTATTCCTCGGGTTAATGGGTTGAAAAGCTTAGGGTTTAGGTTATGTTTTCGATTTTATATTAATTTATCTTCTCTCATTATTTTTTACTTGATGTCTCTCCCGCACATGGGTTTAAATGCTGGGGATTTCATTAATGTTAACCTTTTTATACTGATTAATTTACTTACCCCTTTATTAACTTACTTATCTCCAGGTTTTTGGGTTAAAAAGCTTGGGATTTAGGTTATGTTGTTATTTTATCGATAATTTATTTGTTTATTACATCATTAAACTCGCTGTCACACAGGTTACTAGGTCGAACAGCTTAAGATTTAGGTTTACTTGTTATTTTAGTAATAATTTACGTGATCATTATATTATTAAATTTTCCGACCTTTGGGTTACTGAGTTTAGAATTTTGGGGTTTCTGTTGTGTTATTGTTTTCGTAGTAATTTTTGTACTCCCTATATTATTTTTTTGATGTCCTTTGGGTTACTGTATTGACAAGCTTGAGATTTCAGTTATGATTCTATATAATTGATAATTTATATTATCATTATAATATTTACTTGCTGTCCCCTTTTACTTGTGTACCCCGGTTAATCAGATTTATATGCTTGAGATTAAGGTTACGTAGTTATTTGTATAGTAATTTATTAACTTACTTCTTTATTTAATCTTTTTTTCTAATCATTACTGGGTTAAAAAGCTTGGAATTTAGGTTGTATTGTCATTTTATTATTAATTTATTTAATCGTTATATTATTAAACTTGCCGTTTCCGGGGTTGCTGGGTTAAAACGCTTGCAAGTAAGGATAAAGTTTTGTTTCTATAGTAATTTATTTACTCTCTATATTATTTACTTGATGTTTCTCGAGTAACTGGGTCAAAACATTTGAAGTATAAGTTATGTTCTTGTTTCTATAGTAATGTATTTACTAACTTCATTATTTACTTATTTAACTCAAGATAACTGGTTTAGAAAGCTTGGGACTTAGTTTACTTTGTTATTCTATTAATAATTTATTCAACCAATATATTATAAAACTTGCCATCTTTCGGGTTACTGGGTTATAAAATCTTGGATTTAGGTTATGTTGTTATTTTAGTGGTGATTTATATAATAATTATAATATTCAACTTACTGTCTCCCGCGTTACTGAGTTGAACAGCTTTGGGCTTAGGTTGTGATGTTGTTTTTATAGTAATTTATTTATTTTCTATATTATTTACTCGATGTCCCCAAAGTTACTGGGTTAAAATGCTTGAGGATTAGATTATGTTTCTGTTTTTATAGTAATTTATCTTCGCTCTTTTTTTTCCACTGTCTAGCGGGTACTTTGGTTAAGATGCTTGGAATTTAGGTATTTTTTTTCATTTTTATAGTAATTTATACACTTACTCCTTTATTCACTCACTTTAGTCCAGGTAACTAAGATATAATTATTGGGATTACGATAACGTTTTTATTTTATTTATAATTCATTCAATCATTACATTACTAAATTGGCCGTCCCCCGAGATACTTGGTCCACGATCTTGGGATCAAGGTTTTGTTCTGATTTTAGTGATGATTTATAGAATCATTGTATTAATAAACTCGCTGAAACCAGGTTTTTGGGTTAAACAACTTAGGGTTTGGGTTTTGTTGATGTTTTTATAGTAATTTATCTACTCTTTATATTATTTACTTTATGTTTTCCGGGTTACTGGGACAAAAGGCTTGGGGTTTACGTCATGTTTTTGTTTTAATAGTAATTTATTCTCGCTCATTATTATTTCCCTGCTGTCCTTCGGGTAACTGGGTTAAAAAGCTTGCGATTAAGGTTATTATTTTATTTAATCAATAATTTATTTTATCATTATATTAATAAAATCGCAGTCCCCCGGGTTGCTGGGTTAAAATGCTTAGGATCTAGGTTATAGTGTTGTTTTTATAGTTATTTTATATACTCTCTATATTGTTGACTCTATGTCCTTGGGTTTACTGTGTTAAAAAGCTTGAGATTTATTTTATGTTGTTATTTTAGTCATAATTCATTTAACCATTATATTAATAATCTTGCTACACCCCGGTTACTGGGCTTAACAGCTTAGAGTTAAGGTTTTGTTGTTGTTTTATAGTAATTCATTTACTCTTAATATTATTTACTCAACGTCCCCCGGGTCACTAGATTCAAAAGCTTGGGTCTTAAGTTAAGTTTTTGTTTTTATAGTAATTTATCTTTGTTTTCTATTATTTACTCAATGTCCTCGCGTACCTGGGTTTGAATGCTTGGGATTTAGGTAATGTAGTCATTTTTATAGTAACTTACTAACTTACTTCTTTATTTACTCATTTTACTTCAGGTGTTGGGTTAAAAAGATTGAGATTGTTATGTTGCTATTTTATTATTAATTTATTTATTTATTATATCATTACCCTGCTGTTCCCCGGGTTACTGGGTTTAAAATTTTTGGGGTCTAAGATTTGTTGTTGTTTTTGTAGTAATTTTTTTACTTCCTATATTATCAACTTGACCTTTCCTGGGTTACTGTGATGACAAGCTTGATATCTAAGTTATGTTATGATTTTATCAATAATGTATATTATCGCTATATTATTTATTTGCTGTCCCCTGGGTAATTGGATTCATGTGCTTGGGATTGAGGTGACGTTGTTATTTGTATAGTAATTTATTCACTTATTCCTTTATTTTCTCTTTTTTCTAAATTTTACAGGGTTTAATAGAATAGGATTAAGGCTTCGATGTTATTTTATTAATAATTTAATTAATTATTAAATTATTTAATTTGCTATCCCCCGAGTTACTGGGTTGAAAAACTTGAGATTTTGGTTGTGTTGTTATTTTAGTGATGATTTTCATAATCATTATATTATTAAACTCGCTGCACCTGAGTTACTGAGTTAAGCAGCTTGGGGTTTTGTTGTTGTTTTTATAGTAATTTATTTACTTTCTATATTATTTACTCGATGTCCCCCGAGTCACTGGGTTAAAATTCTTGGGGTTTACGTTTTGTTGTTGTTTTTACAGTAATGTATTCACTAACTCTCATATTTACTTACTTCTCTCCAAGTAACTGGGTAAGAAAGCTTAGGGCTTCGTTTGCGTTGTGATTTTATGAATAATTTATTAACCAATATATTCTTAAACTCGCCCTCCTTCGGGTTACTGGGCAAAAAAGCTTGGGATTTACTCTCTATATCATTTACATTATGTCTCCCGGGCTACTAAGTTGAAACGCTTGGAATTTTAGTTGAGTTGTTGCTTCTGTCGTAATTTACTTACTTCTTTATTTTATACGTTTCATCAGGTCACTGGGTGAAATGAATTGGGATTTAGGTTGCGATTTTATTTATAATTTATTTCATCATTATATGATTAAACTTCGCGTCTCCCGGGATACTTGTACCAAAAGCTTGGGATTAAGATTATGTTCTTATTTAAGTGATGTATTATATAATCATTATAATATCAAACTCGCTGCTCTCCGCGTTCCTGAGTCAAATAGCTTTAAGCTTAGGTTTTGCTGTTGTTTTGATAGTTATTTATTTACTTACTATATCATTTACTTGATATCCCCAGATTTTCTAGATTTAAAAGCTTGGGGTTTAGGTTTTTTTTCTGTTTTTATAGTAATTTATGATCTTTCTTTATTATCAATTCGATGACTTTTTTGTACCTTGGTTTGAATGCTTGAAGTTGGTAATGTTCTTATTTTTATAGTTATCTAAACACTAACTCCTTTATTCACTTACTTTTCTCCAGGTTAGTGGGTTAAAAAGCTTGCGATTAAGGTTATGGTGTTATTTTATTATTAGTTCATTTAATCATTGTATTAATAAACTTGCGGTACCTCGGGTTGCTGGATCAAAAAGCTTGGGATTTGGGTTATAGTGTTGGTTTTATAGTAATTTATGTACTTTTTATATTATTGACTCGATGTTTTCGGGTTTTCTGTGTTAAAAAACTTAAGATTCATGTCATGTTAATTCAGTCATAATTTATATAATCGTTATATCATTAAAATTTCTCTCCCCCAGGTTACTGGGTTATAAATTTTGGGGTTTTCGTTTTGTTGTTGTTTTTGAAGTAATTTTTTTACTCCTTATATTATGTACTCAGTTTCTACTGGGTTACTGTGTTGACAAGCTTGGGATTTAAGTTATGTTTTTATTTTAATAATCTTTTATATTATTATTATATCATTCTCTTGCTGTCCCCTGGGTTATTGGATTCGAATGCTTGGGATTAAAGTTACGTTCTCATTTTTATAGTTATTTATACACATACTCCTTTATTTACTCACTTTTTTGAAGGTTACTGAGTTAAAAAACTTAGGATTAACACAGTTATTTTTATAGTAATTTATTTAAGCTCTTAGTTATTTACTCGATGTTTCTCGGGTTGCTAGGACAAAACGCTTTGGGTTTACGTTATGTTATTTTTTTTATTGTAATGTATTTACTACCTTTATTATTTACTTACTATTTCCATGTCACTGGGTTGAAAAGCTTGGGATTCAGTTTTTGTTGTTATTTTAGTGATGATTTATATAATCATTATAATATTAAACTCGCTGTCCCCCGCGTTACTAAGTTAAACAGCTTTAGGCTAAGGTTTTGCTGTTGTTTTAATAGTAATTTAATTACTTCCTATATTATTTACTTGATGTTTTCCGGGACACTTGGTTAAAGAGCTAGGGGTTTAGGTTATGTTTTTGTTTTTATTGTAATTTATATTTTTTTTTTATATTACTTTCTCGCTGTCCTCCGGGTGACTAGGTTAAAATGCTTAAAATTTAGGTTATGTTGTTATTTTTATAGTAATTTATACACACACTCTATTATTTACTTTTTTTTCTCCAGGTTACTAGTTTAAATAGCGTGGGACTTAGGTTACGTTGTTATTTAATTATTAATTTATACAATCATCACAATAATAGACTCGCTGTCTCCCTCGATACTGAGTTAAACAGCTTTGGGCTTAGGTTTTGTTGTTACTAAAAGTAATTTCTTTATTTTCTATATCATTTACTCGATGTCCTCCTGGTTACTGGGTTGAACAGCTTGGGGTTCAGGTTATAGTGTATTTTATATAGTAATTTATTAATGCTCTTTGTTATTTACTCGCTGTCCCCCGGGTAACTGGGTTAAAATGTTTCGGATTCAGGTTATGTCTTTATTATATAGTTATTTATACACTTACTTTTTTATTTACTTATTGTACTCCAGGTAGCTGTGATAAAAAACTTGCGACTAAGGCTATGTTGTTATTAAAAATTTATTTCATCATTATATTAATAAACATGCTGTCCACCGGGTTGTTGGGTTAAAAAGCTTTGAATTTAGGTTATGTTATTGTTTCTATAGTAATTTATTCACTTACTCCCTTTTTTACTCACTTTTCTAAAGGTTACTGGGTTTAAATGTTTGCGATTAAAGTTTTCTTGTAATTTCATTATTATTTTATTTAATCATTTTGCTAATAAACTCGCCGTCCCACGAGTTGTTGGGTTAAAAAGCTTGGGATTTAGGTTATAGTCTGGTTTTCATAGTAATTTATGTACTCTCTCTATTATTTACTCGATTTATCCGGGGTTTACTTCGTTAAAAGCTTGATATTAATGTTTTGCTGTTATTTAAGGGATGATTTAAATAATCATTATATTATTATACTCGCTGCACCTGGGTTACTAGGCTAAACAGCTTAGGGTCTTGATTTCGTTGTTGTTATTATAGTATTTATTTTACTTTTTATATTATTTACTCGATGTCTCGCGTGTTACTGGGTTTAAAAGCTTAAGGTTGTCTTTCTGTTTTTAGAGTCATTTATCTTCTCTCTATACTATTTATCCGATGTTTTGTTTGTACCTTGGTTTGGATGCTTGGGATTTAGGTTATGTCGTTATTTTATTGATGATTTATTTATTCATCACATCATTAAACTCGCTGTTGTTTAGGTTACTGGGTTGTACAGCTTCAGATTTAGGTAAGATTGTTATTTCAGTAATAATTTACGTGATGATTTTATTTTTAAACTTGCCAGCTCCGGGTTACTGCGTTGAAAATTTTGGGGTTTTTGTTTAGTTCTTAAAATTGTAGTAATTTTTTTACTTGCTGTATTATTTACTTAATGACCCCCCTGTTACTGTGTTGACAAGCTTGAGATTTAAGTTAGGTTTTTATTTCATTAATAATTTATATTATCATCATACTATTTACTTGCTGTCTCCTGGATAATTGGATTTATATGCTTGGGATTAAGGTTACGTTGTTATTTACATAGTTTTTTAATAACTTACCCCTTTTTCTACTCTTTTTTCTAAAGGTTACTGGGTTAAACCATCATGGTTTTAAGTCATATTGTCCTTTCTATAGTAATATATTCACTTTCTCTATTATTTACTTATTTTTCTTCAGGTCACTGGGTTATAAAGCTTTAAACTTAGTTTACGTTGTTATTATATTAATAATTTATTTAATCATCTTATAATTAAACTTGCCTTTCCCGGGTTACTGGGCTAAAAAGCTTGGGATTTAGGTTTTGTGTTTATTAAAGTGATGATTTATATAGTCATTATAATATCAAACTCGCTGTCCCCAGCATTACTGAGTTAAACAGCTTTGGGCTTAGGTTTTTGTGTTGTTTTTATAGTAATTTATTTACTTTCTATATTATTCACTCGATGTTTCCTGGATTACTAGGTTAAAAAGCTTTGGGTTTAGGTTATATATTTTTTTCAAAGTAATTTATCTTCTCTCTTTATTATTATCCATCTGTCTTCCGGGTTAAGAGGTTAAAATGCTTGGGATTTAGGTTTTTCTTGTAATTTTAGTGTAAATTTATTAAATCTCTATATTATTTACTTGATGCCCCTCGGATCACTAGGTTGAAAAGCTTAGGGTTCAAGTTATGTTTTTGTTTTCATAGTAATTTATCTTCTCTTGTGATTATTTACTCGCCGTTTTCCGGTAAGCTCGGTTAAAATGCTTAGGTTTTAGGTTGTGTTTTCATTTTTTTTGTAATCTATACACTGACTCCTATATTTACTCACTTTACTCTAGGTAACTGGGTTAAAAAGCTTGCTATTAAGGTTTTGTTGTTATTCTATTAATTGTTTAGGTTATAGTGTTATTTTTATAGTAATTTATTTTCTCTCTTTATTATTACTCGTTGTCCCGGGGGTTACTGTGACATAAAGCTTCGGATTCATATTATGTTGTAATCTTAGTCATAATTTATATAATCATTATAATAATAATCTCGCTGTCCCCCGCGTTACTGAGTTAAATAGCTTCAGGCTTAGGTTTTGTTGTTGTTTTAATAGTTAGTTATTTAACTTCTATATTATTAACTCGATGTCCTCCAGATTGCTGGGTGAAACAGCTTTGGGCTTAGGTTTTGTTGTTGTTTTTATGGTAATTTTCTTACCATGGGCCCAAAGTGCAGCAGAGCCTTTTCGCCCTCAGGCCGCCCTTTGGGTCCTTAACACAACTTTGCGCCCACGGGCAGAAAATTTTTTTCGGCCCTCGGGGCCCAAAATTTTTTCCGCACTAGGGCGCAAAGTATTTTCGCGGGCCCAAAGTGTGCCCACGGGCGCAAAATTGCACTTTTTTTACCATGGGCCCAAAGTGCACCAGGGCCTTTTCGCCCTCAGGCCGCACTTTGGGCCCTTGAAACAACTTTGCGCTCACGGGCAGATAAATATTTTCGTGGGCCCAAAGTGTGCCCTTGGGCCCAAAATTACACTTTGCGCCCTCGGCAAGAAAAATAATATACGAGACTCGGGCACAAAAGTAAAACAAGCGCGCCCTTCGGGTGCTCATGTATGTACTTTGTGCCCTAGTGGCGTTAAGTACTATTGCGTCCTCGGCAAGAAAAATAATATACGAGACTCGGGCACAAAAGTAAAACAAGCGCGCCTTTCGGGCACTCAATTTTTTACTTTCTGCCCTACTGGCGTAATGTACTATTATTTACTCTATATTATTTCCTTGATGCCCCTTGGGTAACTGTTAATAAACTCGCCGTCCCCCGAATTGCTGGGTTAAAAAGCTCAGAATTTAGGTTATAGTGTGGTTTTTATAGTGATTTATATACTTTCTCTATTATTTACTCGATGTCTGCGGGGTATCTGTGTTTAAAAGCTTGAGATTAATGTTGTGTTGTTATTTTAGTGATTATTTTCATAATCATAATATTATTAAACTCGCTGCG
>JAPYYV010000160.1:0-40835 GCA_030522625.1 Copidosoma aretas | reverse complement strand
TGCTTTACTTGTCTTTGTCACTAAAAAAATCAAATAAAGTCCTTGACAACTACGAAGTTATATAAGTTATCGAACAATAGTTGTTTGTACACTAAAAAATTATTTTTTTAATATATTTGGGATTTTTCCATGCTTTTGTACAGCAATCCGTTTTGTTTATCCTGTCTATAGCATTTCCAGTTTTTACCACTAGCAGCGCTGAAGCTGGTGGGGGCATAGCGGATGTGTATATGCTGTATGCACAAGATAATGCACGGCTACTCAAAGTTAAGCATGGACACACGAGAGAACGCACAGCTATGCAAGGGTCCGCGTGCACATGCGCGGCTATGCAAGGGTCTGCGTGCACATGCACGGCTATGCAAGGGTCTGCGCGCACACGCGCGGCTATGCAAGGGTCCGCAGTGTCCGCACGCACACGCCGGGCTATCCAAGGGTCCGCGCGCGCACGCACGGCTATGCAATTATCCGCTGGCACACGCGTGGCTATGCAAGGGTCTGATGCTTTGCGCGCACATGTGCGAGTATGCAAGGGTCTGCGGGTAGATGCAGTACAGCTTTAACGTATATACGCAAGATTCCGCGCGTATACACACACGTATAGGCAAGGATCCACAGTGACCGCATGTATAGACATATACGTAAAGGTCGGCACGTATGATACGCAGATTTATGAGGTTTTTTAGTTTTTTGCGGATACACAGGTATGTGCGCAAAGCTTTGTATGTATACAAGGGTCTGCAGTGTCTGCATGTATACACAATTTCACAGTAATTTGAGGGCTTTGCTACATAGTCTGCGCTACATTGGTAGGTACATGTATGACTATGCGAGAGCACGCAAGGGCTCGTTGATATCGTTAGGTTTTCTTACTAATCAGAGACTCTCAACTGTCTTGGGAGTTTATTCAAACTGTTTTTTTAGCAGCAGAGTAAAAGAAGTACAATTTATTACCTTAAATTCATGGTTTTGGTTATGTTTTACTCGACCCGCATCTCCTATTACAGCTGGTAGAACTTTTATAACTCAATCTCATGAGCCCGTATGTGTTTTACTCTACCTGCTTCGTCTAATACAACTGCTAGAACATTTATTCAAGCATTCTTCGGCTTCACTCTAGTAATTTCTAGAATAAGTAAAGATTGCCTAGGATCTTTGCTACTGTAAATGTACCTTTATGGCAAAGATTGTAAGCCAAACTACTCTATAATACTCGCCTAAGTTAATTAATAGAGAACTAACTAACTTTCTACTACATCCTCCTTGATCCTTGATTCTCGATATGCTCAAGGTGTGTGACCCTCGTCAGGAATGAAATCGGAATCCCAAAAACCTAGCAACGTATATATACATATTATTTATGTAAAGGTACTGACCTCGTGAGAGGTGTACTAATTGTATTTACACAGCCTTGAACGTCATTTCTGGATGATAAAGCCAGCAAAAAACTTCTGTTAAAAATGAAAATTATAATGAAGCCAAGCGTTCAAAGCATCATGAGAAATTTAAGTAACTAATATATGTTCTGTGACGGCTAAATGAATACCATATCATTATTATTATTTATCTAAAATCTTGTGATTCACCCTAAATTAATAAATGTGGGAAAAAAAATCACAGATTGTTACAAATACTAAAAATATTAAAGAAGCTCAATAAAAATTAAGAATTAAATATTCTCTTTATTCATATGAAAGGTATTCATATGTAATGTATCGCAGGCTAGAACACAAATTCAAGTAGTGACGGCCAGAGTGTATAATGACAATGGTAATATATCTACAAACATAAATCTGCAAACAAAATTTCTGCTCTGGGATATTTTACTCTGTAACAATAAATATGCAGTCGCTACTAGAAGCATAAAATATCGCAATTATTTTCCCGCACTTTTCTGAAATATATTGGGACATGCTTTCACAAACCGAACACCTTTCTGACCGACATATATTTGAATTGGCTGAAACTTTTGTTACGGGTTCTGTATTACTAAGAGACCCATATTTTTTTTCACTATTTTTTGGACGCTAGAAAGGATTGAAATTTCGCGATTTCGGTGATTTTAAGGTGTAATTTTCAAAAATACATAACTCTGGTTCTATTTTGGCTACAGATTCATTTTTCTCATTTTAAAGGTAAAAGAATAAGCTTCAGAAATAAACGCTATCGAAAAAAATTGTTAACATATTATGATTATTTTTAACAATTAAAATGTTTAAACTGATTTTTAACAATTGCCCCCACCTCGTAGCAAGTTTTAAGTATTACCACCATATTCTACGTCAAATTTCCTTTCAAATTCCTTTTTTTTAATTGATAGGGAAATTATCATTACTATCTTTCTTAGTTTTTTAAGAAAGTTACAATGTGCAATGTTGGGCAATCATGTGCGTTAAGCGTCATTTATTGACAAAACTAAAAGCGATTTGAAAAAACTAGCAGACTTTGTTTATAATGAAGCAAGAATGCCGTTAGCTGCATATGTAATTGATATACGTTCAAACAATGAGCATATAAATGGAGATGAACATTCACGCCGTTATTCAAGCAGAAATCCCAATAGAGGTGCGATATTTATACCATCAGTGAGTAAAAGCGATAATTTTCCTGCAGATATTTATTCCTGTTGATGCGTTCATTGTAAAAGGAAAAACCATTGTATTAAAGATTGACGATTTTTCTTAAAAGCACCTTTTATGCAAAAATGGAAAACTGTGCGAACTCAAAAACTCTGTTGTAATTGTTTGAAAAAGGACATATTTCAACTGATCACACTAAAAATGCCGTTTGAATTCGAAAACAAATAACTGAAAAATAAGTAAATTTTTACACTGATAAGTTTAAGCTCTTTAAAATACTGATTGAGTACTTATGACAGAAAAAAAGTGAAAAAAACGAGCCATAATACGTGTTACAGCAGAAAATTTCTTTAGTAAACTGTTTTTCAATTTTTTTACTACTGATTCCAAAGTTTTAAAACTTTATCCACATAGTGTCAAGATGTTAATATACTATGTGAAGAAATTCCCGGTTTTGAAAGCTTCGTCACATACTGTTCCTAATTAAAATTTTCTGGTACGTTTAAATTTTTTCTTGCTACACAAAACTATTTATTGACCTTTGGCATAGACTCTTCGTAATAAAATGTAAGGATAAGCTGTGAATTTTTTTAGAAATTTCCATCAGTGATTATTCAAGTTGTGGTGGTTTCAATATAACTTGTCACTGATGATTGAGCAAAATCATACACTTGACTAGCGAGGTTCCAACAGTACTACCTTAAGCCTAAAATCACCGAAATCGCGAAATTTAAATTTTTTCTAGCGTTCAAAATATTGTGAAAAAAAAGTGTATCTTTTTTTTCAATACAGAACCCGTCAAAAAAAAGTCTCAGCCAAATCAAAGATGTGTCGGTCAATGTTTGTCTGAATCTGTATGGTTTGTAAAAGAACGTCCCATACGTGTCCCCACTTTTGATGAATTAAAGACATGATTCAAGCCCACGTTTTGTTCGGCTTTGTTCGGTCTTGTTCTTTTGTATACAGAAATTTTTTTTTTTAACAGAACCAAGCAGAACCGGGCCTTATCAAAATTTGGGGTCTATTGGATTAAATATAATAAGGAAAGAGATTTTTTAAAAGAAATTTCGATTTATTTATATTCACAAGTATAAAATAACTCATTATCCGGTGTTTCTTCAGGAGGCTGATATTTCCGTCCATGCTTAGAGCACTTGTTTTGTCGGATGTTTTTTTTTTTCTTCTGGTAAGCAAACGTACTACGAAAAGGATAATTATTGGTACTAATAAGTTGTCTTACAGCCATAAAACTTTATTTTTGAATAAGCCTCGGAATAAACATAATTATCTTACATATAACATACGATAGAAATTGCAAACAACTCAACCATAACTACTAGTGACAAACACACAAGTTGAATTGACCCTAATAAGAGAAATAAGCTTAGCAAGACATGAAACTTATACGATCACGCATTTGCATTGGATAATAAGTGAAATACTTTGTACACGCCTTCGCGAATCCGAGTTAAATTTTTATTACCAGTTACCTGGGTAATGTAAAAATAGTAGTTTTGATCACAAATGTGCATATCTCCAGGGCGGTCCCTCGGCCCGAGGGCACTTGGCGAAAACTAATATTTGTGACGAAATGGCCTCGAGCGCAATTTTGAAACAGCGCCGCCTACTCGAGCAACTTGGGTACAATTGGTCAGACTAGAAGAGGACAGTACTATAAATTAGTCTTCTTGCGCTTGCAGAGAAGCGACTTTGAGGCTTGGCCATCTGGTAAATGAAGTCGGAAGCATATGCATAATAGTACTGTCCTCTACTAGTCTCACCAATCATTCTCAAATCGCTCGACTGGAGGACGCTGTTCAAGAATCCCGCTTGAGGCCAATACTTACGTTTTTTTCAACTTTTGCGATAGAGATATAAGAATAGAGCGGACAAGCCTGAAAGTCGCAGCAATAGCAGAATCTAGTGCACTGGGGCATCTGTCTTTTCCTGACAGGGCCTTTTTATTGGCTAGGCTACCAGCCAGGGCAAGTGAGTAAGTCACAGTAGCCAATCGTGTGTCTCTGCCAGAAAAAGATAGATGCCCCGTTACACTTAGTTTTGCATCGCACAACACAGCCACTTGTCTGCTCCATTTATGTATCTCCATGACTTTTAAAGTTAATTTTTATACATTCGTATTCAAATTTTACTATTTTTATTTGATTTTTCTTATTCTAATAATAAATCTTGCTAGTTTTTCGATTATTATTATTTTGTAATTGTAATCACACTCGAATAATCCAAATAAGCTGAATTGATATGTAAATTTATTACTCTGAGTGATTAATTAGTTTTAATGATGGTATTCTTACCCTTTCACAATTCCGACAAGACCATCCTCGTAAAAGAGCTTTTTGAACTTTGTTCCGTACGGAAGTTTCTTTGTAAGCATATTCTGTGCTTGGACTTTTTTTCTAGGTACTCTGATAATGTTCAAATATAATAATTATTCTTTAATAAAATGAGTTTTATATTATAGAAGAAAAAGTATTTACTCATTAAAACTGTTTTTTCTTGGTCTCCTTTTTTTATTATTAGACAAATTATCACATTGGTGATTAAATAAAAAATTGTCTGTATTTAATATTATTATTTATACACATCTGATTTACTTATTCACAAAAAATATAAAAAAAAATAGTAAACTTACATTATCAGTGATATTTGATTTTTTAACGTTGGAAAAATGAAATATAGAGGGGGCAAATTCATTTTTCACTTCCAATTCAACTTCAGGTAGCAAGTTGTTTTTGGTTTTGCTCATCTCTGTTATTTTAAATAATTTTTCATTCATGATGGACAATTCAAGATTTTTTAATATTAATCGTGTAAGTGATCATCTGTTATAAATACACTTATGTTAAAAATATAAAGCAGAATTTTAAATGAGTGTTAGAAATATTTTTCATACATTTATGTATGCTGAAAATTTTTCCCCATATCAATCTTTAGGGATCATCCATAAACTACGTGGCCCTGGCCACAATTCGACGCCCTGTCCCCCATGAAGACCAATGTGGATCAATGTAGATTTAAAAAAAAAATAACGTAATATCTTTTACATACTTTTTATGCCGAATCTTACACGCGGGAGTTTAGAACGTTTGATAACATATTTTATTCTATAAAGTTGTATTGCACTCTTAACCCTAAAATTAGAGAGAGTAAACATTTGCGTACATACTACATGAATCAAATACACGGATTTGTTAGCTTTTTATAAAGTATTTAATCGATAAGACGACATAAAATCTGTTTCAGAACAAAACAAAGGTTTGAATATTTGAGCACGAACCTTTGTAATTGTCTCATGATAAAAGATTATCATGTGACTGAAGCCTTTCTATTCGTTTCGTGATTGGCTGAGACTAAAAAGAGTTCGAGAGATACAATGCTTAATAAGTCAAACGATTAAAGTGAAAGTATAAAAATAAACGGCTTATGTTAATGACATTTGAACATTATACATAAGATTAGACCTATTGTATCAAATAATAAATTATTATTATGTTTACCCTATTTAAATGTATGATGCTGTTTACTTACTTTGTTACTCCACATACACATCTATTAAAAGAGAGATTATATAAACTTCTAAAAACTACTATGATTAGCAGTTTATAAATTTTGTACGTAAATGTATCATACCTTTCTGAGCAACAGGAATGAATAAACTTTACTTTATTTTTGAAACTTCATCGCTTGTCATATGTTTTTTCAATACAATGTACCATTTGTTCATTTGTAAAGGTTATAACTAGTTTTACTACTTATTTTGAATTTTTGAATGCAACGGTACTCTTGATCATACATAACAATGATGCAAAAAAATTTTATAACATATTTACATGACTGAGTAAGGCTGCATATACATAAAGTCTTGAAGTTGCCAGACTGACAAGCGGCGAGTCGTCATAAGTTTTTACTGGATGTATATGCAGCCAAGCCTTTGTCAGAAACTTAGTAGCGGTCAGGCTTGGTCAGGCCTAAGAGCATCCCTACCTCGTAATCTCAGGTGATTTCTTAGGTGATTTCTCAGGTAAATTCTCAGGTGATTTCTCATCTCAAAACCGCACCCGAGTAATCACCTGAGAAATTTTCATATGCGGATCGTTTTTTTCAATTTTAATATCAGCTAAAATAATTGCAGTTGTTATCATCAGAAAAATAACGCTGGACCCACACTAACCTTATCAGTGTAACACTTTACAATTCTAGAGATGTATCAATATTTATACATGTTTTATATTAATCACACTGTCCGTACGAACAAGAGAGATGCTTTAGAGGTAAGAGCACAGGAATAGTAAAATGAAGACTGAGAGATAAAAAACATTAAAACGAAATACGATCGAAGATGCATTATCATAAGATTAACAATAAAAAAAAAGATAGGATGGACAAAGACATATGTATCAGGAGCGCGTATAGAGAGCCCATGGAAGTTGCATAAATATACATTAAGACATAAATATCTCTGTGCAAGGTAGCAGGTACGAAAAGTTTTTTCATAAAATCATATAAATCATCACATATTATTTTCAATATTACGCATACTTAACATACCTTCAATAATTTTGTTTGCTGCATACTAATTTATGCATGCTCCAAAGTGTAAAATGCCAGCATGATTATGTAAGTTTATAACTAATATGTTTGATACAAGGAGCAATAATAAAAACTCAGCGTTGCTTGAACCATATCCTTAGTAAATGTAGTTCTTATTATTATTTCTGTACTATACATATGGTTCGTTCTGCCGCGTACCGTTGTATAAATATATTAACTAAGCTTATTATTTCCTATGTCCCATACTATAATAATACTTGTTAGTAATACATTGTAACTGTAATGAGTAATGTAATTTCTGATTTTAATAATACAATTTTTTCCACCCTTAATGAAAATTCCCGATAAAGCGTACTTGAATTTTACAATGTAATAAATATACTTTTTTTATCATTTTTCAAGTAAAATTATTTGTTGGCTTAATACCTGTCTATATCGGGTGCTTATTGTATGGTAGCATGTCAATATTAGTGAGTAATAATTGCATGATGCTTATGATGGAAGAACATTTCAAAAATAATTTATAAAACGTAACTTGTCTTTTCTTTATCATTTGCATGTCATTTTATGAGAATATGTGTGCCTACATAAAACTATACGTTAATACTTGCAAGGGTTTGGATCTCTGAGCATTGCTTGAACCTTATCCCAAGTAAATACAGTTTTTATTATTGCTTCCTGTATCAAACATATTAGTTACAAACTTACATAATCATTCTGGCATTTTATACTTTGAAGCATGTATAAATTAGTATGCAGCAAACAAAAGTATTGAAGGTATGTTAAGTATGCGTAATATTAAAAATAATATGTGATGATTTATATGGTTTTATCAAAAATGTATGTCTTAATGTATATTTATGCAACTTCCATGGGCTCTGTATACGCGCTCCTGATACATATATCTTTGTCCGTCTTATCATTTTTTATTGTTAATCTTATGATAATGCATCTTTAAACGTATTTCGTTTTAATGTTCTTATCTCTCAGTCTTCACTTCACTATTCCTGTGCTCTTACTTCTAAAGCATCCCTCTCGTCCGTACGGACAATGTGATTAAAACATGTATATATATTGTTATATCTCTGGAATTATAAAGTGTTACACTGATAAGATTAGTGTGGTTCTAGCGTTATTTTTCTGATAATAACAACTGAAATTATTTTAGCTGACATGAAAATTGGAAAAAACGATCCGCATATGAAAGTTTCTCAGGTGATTTCTCAGGTGATTTCTTAGGTGCAGTTTTGAGATGAGAAATCACCTGAGAATTTACCTCAGAAATTACATGAAAAATCACCTGAGATTACGAGGTAGGGCATATACTACTGGAGGAAGCATAGTAATGCTTTATGGCGTGATGAGTCGGACCAAGTTTTAGTAGTAGATATCTCTCTCTCTCTCTCTCTCTCTCTTTAGCTAAACATGACCAGGCTCTCTCCAGTAGTATATGCTCTATGGGTCAGACCAAGCTTAGTTTGTTGGCCATCACTCGCATGAATTATTTTAGTTTTAAAAGAAAAAAAGGGTGTCTCAGACGGAAATTTTCACTTTTGAGAATGCCTGCTACATACTGCTTTTTCATCTTTTCTGCGGCACGATATTGACGTAAGCAACATTTACATGCACTTTTAAAAGCTAAAAAAGATTGTACGTAAGACTGGGATGCTGGTAAAGTTGCGAGACCGAAATCTCAGCAATTTGACATTTGTGCGGAAAATGCTCTTGAAGTTGATATCGTCGTACTTAGGTACTCCAATTTAAGTGTTTTGTATTTTACGAAGGTCGAGAATATTGCAGGCATTTTTCAATTTTTTCTATTTAGACTATAGCCAGTATAACAGGCTT
The DNA here is from genome assembly GCA_030522625.1 of Copidosoma aretas. NCBI lineage: Eukaryota > Metazoa > Arthropoda > Insecta > Hymenoptera > Encyrtidae > Copidosoma > Copidosoma aretas. Next base: position 31,839 of record JAPYYV010000160.1, on the reverse strand, counting down.
GAAAATTCGGGAAGTCAGTCTTTCTAAAATAAAAACTGAAAGTTTGTAACGCCAAAAATAATGTAGTATATCATCACATTGGTTTGTTGAATCAAATCGAATGGTGTAGGATGCGATAGTAGATAAAAAGTTATGTATATAAGTGCAAGGGCGAAGTTTAATTCTCATTTAGAGCGGCGAAATTACAATTTTACGACGAAAAATGAGAGCTAGCAACGCTCCTTTATTGTTGGGAGCCCATAACGCTTGCCGTAAAGATGATAAAAAACGCATTGTATCTTCGCGTATGATGGTCGGATCGACTCAACTAACGTAGCATATGATAGTAGATAAAAAGTTCTTAATACGAGTGCAAGGGTGAAGTGTAATAATATCATCTAATGCGCTGTAATCTTGATTCAAAGAAGATTTGACTACAGCCCGTGACTGTACGCATTATATATCGGTGGCTTCTCGGACTAACTGATTAAGGACGTTCAGTAGAGATAAAACCCTCCAAAGAATTTTTTTTTGATTTCGAGCAGATGTTCTTATTATTCTTACAACAACCCTGTCCAAATTTTAAGAGGTTCAACTGTTTCGAGATATTGAATTTCAAAGTTTAGTCATTTTAACACGGTCGCATATTGTAAAACTGATAAAAACTTAGTTTGAAGAAAATTGGCCCGATGAATTTCGCCAATTTTCTTATATGTCACAGATAATGTTAATAATTTATTGTATACCAAGTTTTGTGACGATCATCTGATTTTTTCTACGAAAAAAAGTTAAAAAACTGTTGAAAAGAACGATACGACAACGTCGTGAGGCGACTCGAGCTTCCGGCTTCACTCGTCAGATGGCCATAAGTCTCGAAATCGCTTTCCGCAAAGGAAAATTTTGTTGTTGTGTGTATTAATGAATGTATATAATTTAAGTATATGTAGAAGTGTGGGAATATCTACATCAATTTTGTGCAGCGTTGCCAATTCTTCACTCGCTGCCTGTTTCCCCCTGCTAACTGTATGGAACGTCCTTAAGTCAACTTTTGTAATTTTTGAGAAAACGACTTTGAAGATTTAAGAGCAAGCACAGAAACTAGTATAAGGTTTTATTATTTTACATTGGTGATCAAAAAATGCAATTAACTTGTTCGCTATATGTCGATTTCCGACGTATTCTGTTAGTCCGGAAACATTTACAAAAATTGGAGAAAACGACGTGTTTAAACATTAGAACACCGTGCCTGCTTGCTTATCAGTTGTCAAATAGTAGATTTTATTCATAAAAGCTTGTAATCTACTTGATTGTGCACACTTTGAAGAGTGGAAAGAATAATTACAACAGCAAGGCGTGCCTTTTGTACTAACGCACACAACTGGTGGAGCGTGCGTTATTTTTTTTGTACATTTTACTCTTATGATCATACACGATGAGTATACGATAATAATGGTGTATGCAACAAGTATAGTAATGTTGTCTAAAGTTCACGAGGGCCCACATGTCACTCTTGTCAACAGCTCGTCAACTCTCTCGTGCAACGTACGCCGCGGGCGGTTAGTATACAACAACAGAGCCTACACTAGTGCACTGTAGCATGCAAACAAATTAGTGAAATCCATCTAAAATATTATTGTAAAAAGCCACTGATTTTTCGTAAGAATCTACGGACTCTGTTACTCTTTGTACAAGGCATCAATTATTTACCATCTTATTTAACTATGTTGCATGTGGTAAGTTTTCTCGTTACCACCATACACTTTTAAATTCGTATCGTAGTTTATGAAAAATCTCTTGTTTTATATATTGTATAAAATAACAGGGAAACGCTGCAAAGTTAAATGTATCTTATTGATTTCATTTTACGAACGCGATCAGTAACTCTTGGTAACGGCGGCCAAGTATAAATAAACAAAGCTACGATTAGTTGTATTGTACGCTGCATGTATGCAAAGGTTACAGCAACATATTTTATTTTTGCAATCCTGCAGGCGTTAACCATTTTTAATTTATTACGTAAGTATTACTGCCGTCGTCCTAAGGCTGCAAAAAGCGCCGGCTGCCGAATAGCGCCCAACAGCAGTTCAGGTTTCTCACAGCACCAAATAAAGGCTACAAAAAAAAAGTGAGGCGCTACAGTAAAGCTGCTACATCTTTTTAATTTTTTGACAAATCTACGTAATTTTACTTTCACGTATGAGACAATAACTTTTGATAAGCAGTTACCTAATCTCATCAGACAACCTAATAAAGTATTACAAATTAAGGCCTTTTCTAACATATGAGCGTCCTTGATCAAATGATTATCGGTTCATCCTGAGGCGCGGTTTAAATATGGATAAAAAATCAAAAATCATGAAAAAACCTGTCATAAGAAAATATAATAAAAAATGGGAGCACAATCCTTTTTACAAAACGTGGATAAAAAAGGCACGGACGGAAGAGCACTCTGTAAATTTGATGGTAATCTTCCCCATAATCGTTCAGATCTTTTTACGGCACACACAAAAAGCGAAACTCATTTAAAAGCTATTAAGGGAAAAGTAAAAGATGTTACTTAACTGTCTAAAACCATAACCATCACTAATAACGTACACTATGATCATAATCATAGTAAAACTTATGTCGTGAATTATACGGATTGTATTGACGATAATGCTAATATTGAGTCTTTAAGTAACAGTTTTACGAACAAGTCTAATAAACAAATAAATAAAAAATAAGATGCATCACAAAAAAGTTTAGAAGATAATACTCAACTTTCTAATATTATAAGCATCAGATTTATTAATGATAATTGCGCACAGTCTGATGATGATGATACTGAAATTAATGTTATAAACTCTATAGGTTGTATTCACGATGATGATAATGTTGAAACAATAATTAACGATGTTTTGGAAATGACTAAAGATGTTGATGGATGCAGTGATAGAAACAAAATTGATGAACAAATTACAAAGAAAACAGAGAAAAATCACAATACTTCCACAGACTTAACAAGTGATGATCCAAAAAATTAGCTGATAAGTATAATCCTGAATGGGAAAAAACTTACGATTGGATAGTACGTGGAACAACTGATACTCAATTCATATGCACTGTATGTGGTGGTAATCCTTAATCGGCGAAATCTAATGTAGTAAAAGATCATGATAAATAAGGTATTTACATGTTGAACAAATTAGAAGATACTAGAATCATGGATGATGCCGATTTAGAGGAATTCGACTTAGAAAAACTTTCTTGTGAATTAAAAATCACTGCCCTCTGAATTCGTAAAAATTTATCATTTCAACTTATCGATACACGTTTACCAATTTTTAAAAGTATTGCTTCTGATTTAGTTTTGCCTTATAATTATAAGTTGAATAGAAATAAAATGCTAAAGATTATCAATAACGTAATCGCTCCAGCATGTTACGACAGGCTGACGAACATTTTAAGAAAAACAAATTTAATCTTCTAGTTGACGAAAGTACTGAAATAACAACGACTTTATCTCTTTGCATAGTTATTAGGTGTTATGACGATGAGGCATGTCAAGTAAAAGACGTCATGTATAATTTGCTTCCATTATATACAAGTGATGAACATCAAAAAGCAGATGCAATTATTATGTGTGATTTAATATTATCTCCTTTCATTAATAGCAATGTGTCACGAACACAAATAATTCCATTTTGTTCAGACACTTGTAATTTAAGGAGACTTCCTTGTGCAGAGATGCCAACCCACATCGTATGTTACAGATTTGCTCGCAAACTCAAGTAATTGCATCACTGGCGCAAGGAAAACATAGGCTAACCTGTGGAAATACAATGACTCGATAAATTTTCAATATAATATCTCGAAATTTTCCACGGAATCCAATATTTTTTAACGTACCATCTGAAAGCTGAGGATTTTTTTACAAGAACTGTGCACTCTTATTACGGAAACCGTCAATTTATTCAAGTTATTACGTTGTTCTCATCGCGTATGCAAGCTCTGCCATAAGAATACGTGTTAGGAAATTCTGTGTAAAATCAGTAATATCTCGAAATTTTCCAGCGAAAGTGATATAAATAACTATACCGTTGGATTCAGCACATTTTAAACTATGAAATTCACCTAGCCTAGGTTCAGGAACCGTCACGAGAAAGTCTCCTTAATGATGGGCAATAATAATTCAGTATAAAATTATCTTAAAGAAATTATTCCAGGTATTAAAATTGTAAAATGTAATAATCACCTTCAAAATATAATTGGAAAAAGTTCATCAAAAGTTTTACCTAAAATTTATAGTGAGATAACTCAATTGATATGTAATTATATTTCATCTAGTTAAAAAAAAAAAAGTAAATGATATTAACGTAAGGCCAGCAGTGAAAAATATCGATGTCAGGTGGCTCACTTATTTCGAATCAATGTTACGTATATACGGCAGATATCCAATTGACTTTTTTTTAAGACTGAATGTAATCAGAAACAAAAAGATAAGCATTCAGCCTCCATTGTTTGTTGATTTGGAGATGATGTAGATAAATTATATATTGCCTTTATAATTAACACGTATATTCAGCTACAAAAACTTAATTTACTTTTTTCAGAATGAAAAACCATTAATAAATAAAAATAATGACTACTTGAGGGAACAATATTTATATTTCTTAAAAATATACATGGATGGAAAATACATTGATGATACTGAAATTTATGCCATTAATCCACTTGAAGATTTTCACTGAAAACGATAAGAAATTATTCGATTCTGTAAAACTGTTATAAGTAATGCTTCTAAGGTCACATATAAAGATACAATTAAACAATTTAGAAAAGATTCCAGGTAATTTATCATTAAAATCTGTCAAAAAATTAATAAATGATATGATTTTAATGATAATTTTCTGATAATACTGAAGTGCTTGCACCCAGAGAATATCTTTAGCTCAAAGTATCATGAAGAATATCAAGATTTGTATTTATTATCTTTTCACTAACCTAATTTGGTTAATGATAGTGAATTGGAGACAATGGATACAATTAATTCTGAATGGAACACTTGCCTTTTTATCCTATCGATACAACGATACTGGAGATAAAAGATCTTGCCTCTTTCTGGGAAGAAATTGGTAAATGTGTTGGTGAAAATGGTCAATATTTATAAAAAAATTTATCGAAATTCGCATTGACGGCCACGACGGTTTCGCACTTAAACGCTAAACCAAAGTATACGTGGAGTATAAGAAATTTACATTAGAGTTCACACAAAGGCTCTATGAGTTTCGAAATACTACGGGCATTATTACAATCATCGGAATACGTAAAGGAGTGTGGTGGTCCTAATAATTTTGAACCTACGTTAACCTACCTACTAAATCAGACTTTGATGATTTGTGTAAAGCACTTGAAGATGATGAAACTGTCATGCTTGATGAACCACAGAATGTAATTTATGACCAGGACAATAGAACGGACGATGTACGAGTTGATTTATTTAAAAATCAAACTCCCGATAATACAACAATATTAATTTAAATACAGAAAATAGTCAAAATAATTCGGATGTTTGTGAGAAAATTGATGAACATATGCGAGTGGCAGTTGAAAGCAATACTTTAAATTTGAATAAACAACATGAATTGTATGATCATCGTAGTCGTGATAACCGTACTGATGTATTAGCGAGCGGATTATTATTTTCTCATGAACACTATTTCAAAAAATTATATTATAAAGACAAAAATGGAAAAAAAATATCGTATACTGTGGGCAAATATTATGATCCTAATTATTCAGAATGTATCAAACTATTTTCTGAACACTTGTATACTCTTATTGGTGAAAGTTATCTAGAGGGTACTATTATAGATGTTATGTCAATAATTTTTCAAAGAAAAAAAGTTATGCTTGTTTCTTTATCAAGACATATCATTCGAATTTTTTATTAAAGACCAGTGGCCAGAGCCTCCGTTACGTGAATGGTGTATGTTAACAAATATATTTCCATCGGAAAAAATCATATTTATACCTTACTTGTACGAGGCTCACTGGAGGTTACTAGTTCTCGATATTGATGCTCCGATTTATTTCATAATTGATCCTAAAAAGACAACTAACGAAGAATTGTTTTCAAAAATGTTAAGGATAAATAGACTGCTTAAGAGGTATTTAAAACAATCTGAACAGAACAATGTCAGTAACATATTGACATCGAAAAAATAAAGATTTAGTTTTTGTTCAAATATAATTCCAGAACGACCTTTTCAGACAGATAGTTATAATTGTGGTCCATACGTAATCCACTACATTAACTATATAATCAGTTAAAAAGAAAATACGTTCAAAAATTTAGCAAGGTATAATGCGGATTTGGAGAGAATAGAAATTTGTAAAACACTGCTTCGAGAATCAGATGATATGAGACTGATTTGTCAGTTTTTGGAACAATAAAGATGGATTGGGATGAAAAGACTATGGCAACTGTAAAAGATTTGTTCATGTACATTGCATGAAAAATAATAATTCCACTCAAAAAATACATGTGTGATATGTGAAACTTGATAAGTTATTTTTTTGTAAAATACAATCCATGGTTTATTTTGCACGTTAATGGCTCAGTATATTTTATTAACAATCTAATTCTAATATTCGTAACAGATCAATTTTATGTGATGATCAACAGTAAATTTTTGTATTCATGTAATATCAACTTTGATAAATTATGTTACTGAATTAAAAAAGTTTCAAAGCTTTCACTATAAAATAGATCAAATGATGGTAACTATAAAAATTAATCCAATAACTAATAAATTATCAATGAATGATTAATAACCTAATAATCCAAACCTAATAAATTTTAAAACATCAACTAAGATGATCGATTAAGTTCACAAAAATTGATAAAAAACCATCCCCTTTTGTCCCATCTGGCACCTTTGTCAATTCTAATATTTATCAGTACTCGTGAGCTTCACTAAACAAATAAAATGCGAGTTTAGAAGTTACTCCATGCTTGTGGTTCTAAAAATAGTTCTGAGCTCTAAAGACCCTTTCGGAACCTTATAATTATTTTATTAGTAAAAACCTATAACTATTACTCGAAAAATGTTTGCGAAAAATATTAATATAACACTTACAAAAGTGTTCCAATTCTGGAACACATTTGAATTCTTCTCAACTTTCGGATGTTTTAATACAGTCAGAGTATATGTACACTTACTATATTAAAAATGTTCTTAAAAAATGACGTTATTTGGTCAAAATTTGTTTACTTCCCAAAGTCTCAAGTGACGCATTAAGGTAAGAGAGGGGGAGGGCGTGCTTGAAACGCTTACCTGGAGCCTAAAAATTGTAAGCATTCATGTCAGACCTGTTTTTAGTCAGAATAGTAGTTTTCGTCACAAATGAGTATCTCTCCAGGACGGTTCCTGGGCTGTTTTTCCTACCGAGGGTGTACCAGGGTTGTAACAGTGCACGAGGTAGGAAATAATAGATTTCGCACTATGGGCGGAAAGTAAAAAAATCACGCCCGAAGGTCGGGGTTCTCGTGTCTTTGTGTCCGAAGTGCGAACAACTTTTTTTTTCCGAGGGTGCAAAGTCGAACTGTGGGCACATTTTGGGCCCGCCAATCACTTTCCCGCCCGTGGGTGCAAAGTGATTCAAGGGCCCAAAGTGCAGCCCGAGGGCGCAAATACTTTGCACCTATGGTAAGAAAATAGATTTTTTCACCTTCTAACCTCAAAATAGCATTTTCGCCGCTAGATTTTGGCTCTTAGGTGGAAAAATAGATTCCGCAACTCGATCGTAAAGGCTTTTTTACGGACCTCGTTACGTCCCTCGCCCTCGGCTCGGGCCGCAAACTACTCGGTCCGCAAATCTGAGCCTTTCCAAACTCGTACGTAATCTACTATTCCGGCATAGTGTGCTGTAACGGTGTGCTTTGGGGTGGCCTACTTTTTCCTGACTTTTTTAAAACCCTTGTGTAAGATTCTCTACAGTAAGTATAAGCCTAAAGGAATCATTTGCCAAAAAAAGGGGCCCATCGGTCAATATTTTTCACTTCCAACCACACCTAAAAAGTTAAATAATCCTAATTTTTTGCAATTTTCTTATTTTTGTCTTGACTGACTCTTAGGGGAAAAATTACGTCGCTGCAATGCCATCCAGAACCTTAAAAGTTGTAAGTCATATTAAATATCAATTATGAAGATCAAAAACAAATTTTCCTAATTTTTAAGTACCTTAAGTAGTCGATTTTTCAGCAGAAAAATGTTTTTGTTCGGCATTTTGTACAATTTCCGATTTTTCTTTTCAACATCATTCATATTTTTTTATAATTAAGGTTTGGTTTACTGCATCCTATTAAAAATCGCATTGACAGACTTAAAAAAGGATCTTTTGCTTGATTTATGACTGTAAAAGACCAAGATTGCGTTAAAAATGGCTGTTTTAGATTGTTTCATCTAAAAATTTGTTTATAGTTGGCAATCTAGACAAGGCGTCTGCAACAATATTCTCTTCGGTGCGTATACATTAGATTGTGTAATCAAATGGAGTTAAAAAATTGCCCAATTTTTCAGACATCTCGCTGATATACGGGGTATCCCCTTCATCAGGCCAAAAATTCTTGACGGTAGAATATTGTCTGTTTTTAGAAGAAACTTTCTGCCATACAAATAATTGTAAAAACGTGTAATACCAAAGATTATTGCTGCAGCCTCCTTGTCTACTTGCGCGTAATTTTCTTGTGCTTTTGTAAGCCCTTTTGAAGCAAATGCCATTGACTTTTCACCATTCGCATATGGCTGACTAATATATGCACCTAATCCTAATGGTGTCGCATCGCACGTTAAATACAGGGGTAAATCTGGATCATTATTTGCCACAATTTGTTTTAATGCATTTTATTCTCATCGAAGGCTGTTCACAGTCATCATTCCAAAAAAATTTAGTGCTATTCAGATATTTATACAACAGTGCTAATTTCACTACACGATCTTTAAATCAACGACCATGGTAATTTATTTTTCCTAATAGTAACAGAATTTCTGCAATGTTAGACGGTTCTCGCATATTTACAATTGCTTCATATTTTTTTGGGTCAGTAATAATTGTATTTTCTCTGATTTTATAGCCTAAATAAGTAATTTCATCTTTGAAAAAATTACATTTATTTTCACGAACTTTTAGACCACATTCGTTCAAAATATTTAAAGCTTTATCAAGATTTTTCAAATGTTCTTCTAAAGTTTTGCCGGTTACCACTATGACGTCAGCTACAATAACTATACCTAAAATTCCCTTAAAGATTTCCTCCATTTTCATTTGAAATATACCTGGAGCTGAACTAATACCATATGCCATATATTTATCACGGAATAAGCCCTTATGCGTATTTACCGTTAGTAACAACTGTGAGTCGATATCTACTAGCATTTGCAAATATGCGTCAATTTTTCATATAAAAAAAAGTTTTTTCCCAGGTGGTCATTGAATTTCTCCTAACCCACTGATCCTTAACCGATTAAAAATACCGATTTCATAAGCCACCGTAAATATACGGTGTGGCGTAATACAACATTGGTTGTCAAAACGCCATGTCTGAGCCTTAGGGCAATGATAAATATGAATGAAAGATAAAAAAAAAAAAAAAAATTAAATTCTGTGGTGGATGCCTGACAGTAATAAGCTGTGGATTTAGGGTTACTTTAAAGTCGGTGCAAATTTCCACTAAATTTTCTTTTAACGAAATTAGTACAATGCGAGCTAATAGATACTATGGACTACTTTTTTCTTTTAATTGTAATTTTATTACACCTTTAGTTAATGATCCAATTTCTCGCTTAAATATTTCTTTATGTTTGTTTAAGATGTAAGCCTTTAGACAATGTAAACTGCGTAGCCCCGTGTTCGCAAACATTTTGTTTATTTCGTGAGTGACACTATCACAATTTCTGTGACTACTATCAGTATCGCTTTCTTCGTGTGTGTTGACGTATCCTACTCGTTTACTATTTGTGAATTACTCATCTTTACGATGAAAACACGCACGACTGAGGTGTCCATGACGATTACAAATATTACAAGTTTCTCTTCGATACTGACAATCACGCGCTAAGTTATTCGCCTCACCACAATAATAGCATACATACTCTGTTCGATGTTTTGATACTGCGTCCTGCTCTCGTGACGACTCTGGTCTTTGTGTTCTTGGAAGTGCAGGTTCTTGTCTTCTAATTTGTTGTTGTCTGTTGTCTCTTTGATACCTCTGACCAAAGTCTTTCTTTGATGACGCGTTGATTTTATGTACGTCCACACCACTAAATTCGTTATTACCATTATTGGCTTCCAAATTTTCCACTCCCTTATTTGCCGCTTTTGTTGCCCATGCTTTTTTTAGAGCCTCTATTAAGGGAGGGGTTTCTAGTTTTAATATATCTGCTTTTATGGAAGAGCTTTGCAGTCCGACTACTAATTGGTCAAGTAGTTGTTCATTAAAGTTGGAGTTAAATTTGCAGTCGTTTGACAAATTTTTCAAAATCACTACATATTCACTGACTGATTCCCCTTCGTTTTACATGCATTGTCGAAAATTCGATCTATGTACTATGTACGAGACAGTTGTTTTCAGGTACTCATCTACCAGCTTCACTAATTCGTCATACATTTTTGACCTAGGCTTATCAGATTTACAAATTGTATCGATGACATCTTAGGTTTCAGCAATTACTTTGCTGAGTAAGATTGCTCTTTTCTTCATTTGCTCCGTAACATCATCAGCTTTAAAGCATTGTTCCATTCTATCTGTGAACTTTTCCAAGTCATTTTTCTTTATATCAAAATCCAAATTAGATGAAACTTCCATTATCAATCTTCGTGTTTCACCTTCTTTTTGTTCTTGCTTATCGTCACTTTTTTGTAAGTCTTTCCAGGTTATTATGATGTTTGGGTTATCTTTGTTACTTTTTACGAACTGACGCAAAGCTTTTCTCAGATTATCCATATTACTACTTTCGGATACACTCAATACATTAGCTTCTCAAGCCACAGTTAACTGTTCTTTGTTAAAATTTTAGATCTACGAAATAAAGCTTGTTGAATCACGTTTACTTTCAAATACAACTTTATCCTCGTCGCCACTATTCTGTATGTATAATAGAGGACGGTAGGAATTGTGGAAAATCACAATATATCTTGATAATGGTTGAGGACCGACTGCCTGGTTTATTTAGTCAAGGCTTAAAGTCGATTACATGTGGACTCACACAAGCATAGAGCGCCGCTTAGGTGTACAGATATACACGGATACATTTATAGTCATATATTAGTATTCGTACATGTATCATAATACGCACATGCTTTCCTGTTTACATACACAACAGTAAAGGAGGAGATAAACAGAACACCGGAGCTTCTCCTCTAACTGGAGTCAGATCTCGGTCTTCGATTATCGAAATAGCCTTCGAGATTGACCGTCATATCACTTGCTGAATATCTGAGAATTAACTTATTGTTACATTTTTGTACTTAAGGTGTGCTATACTAAGACTATACGACAGTTGATCTCGAAAGCTATTACGATTATCGAAGACCAAAATCAGACCCCAGGCCAAGAAACGCCGACGTTAAATATAGAGTCAAAAGCCACAGTAAATGGCGAAAATGAGATGCCGCCTGTTACATTGCAGCAACCTAAGCTGCAAGTGCATCCTATAAATTCTGTAGTGCCAGGACTGCCACTACTGCCTAGAGCGCTGGGATACCACCAATTCCAAGGAATCGGAAGTGCGCACGCACTTGGTGGCGGCAACCTGGTATCCGGGGTTGGAATTCAACTAAATTCAGGTCATCTAATTCATGGCCAAAATAATGAAAGGATTGCCGCTGGTTGTTCAACCCTAAATAGTTTTTCATATAACTAATATGGAACACAGTTTGAAGTACAGTATGGTCCCACCGTCGTTCCTTCGTATATGCGCACCAACCGATGCAACAACGTTTGATTTCCACACCATTCCAAGGCCAAGTGTACTGTCCTGTTTATTTTCCAGGTGCGTTTTTAATGAAAATCACAAGTTTTGTATCTTTCATTAACTGTATCTTACCTAGAAATAATTTAGTTTACCACGTACAGTAATTCAAAGTCTTTGATAGTTAGTATGCAGCTTTCAATAGCAAAGGCTCATTGTAATTATTTTATATATTTTTTTAATCATTCCTCTAACTTTAGCGTGACTTTTTATCATACGTACCAAAAGGATATAAGAGCCCTTTCTTATCGATAACCTTTTCAATCATTTAAAAAAACGAATCGCGTGAAATGTTTTAATAAAAATTGTTATATAGGTAAGACGAGCAGCTCTTGTGGCCGTAGTCAGTATGCAAGAAATGTTTGTAATCGACTGGTAAAATCCCACGATAGACTCGCTGTTAAAAATGTAGGGGACAACTAATTACGGCAAATGAAGCAAGAAAACAATGAAAATTCTGTGGGAAATATCCCTGAAAAAAGTACGGAGCAACAGCTGGCAGAGTTAAAAGTTAAATACGCAGAGTTGCTGGAAGCCAATCGAAAGTGGAAACTGGTGAGTTGTTCTATACCTGAATTGACTTAAAAATAATTTTTGTTGAAAATACTTTTCTTTTATTTGTAGACTAACCGCATAATATCATAAAATAATAAGGAACTAGCGGAGCAAGTCGATCAGCTGCAGAATGCTATGAGTGCAAGGGTGAACCATAGATCGAACGTAAGTAACTATAATACCGCGTGACGTATGGTTCTGTATTTTAAATGTATTATTCGCTATTTTTCAGTGGTCTCGCTCAAGATTAAAATCTCCTCACAGGGCTCGCTCACGTTATTATCTACAGAGTCATACAACACACTAATTAATTGTCATTTTCTTGAAGCTCAAACTGATTAATTTATAACTCTTTTAAAGTGTGTAATCATAAGGGATGTAATTTTGTTCATGATAAAATCTTGAAATAATTAACAGAAGTGATCTACATCGCAACTATTCCAAGTGCCTATATTGTGTATAACAATTAAGAAATGTGTATTTATGAAAAAAAATTTATCATTTACAACTTTGTGTTTATAGTAATGCATAAACAAAGCTTGTTTTAAAGCCATTTTGCTGCGTTAGAAGCTTGGCAGCTTACGAGATCTTAAGCTGCCAAGTATTGTCTCCCAAAATGACAATTACTTTTTTTAGAGAAATCATCAACTCATACTACAAACCTTACAAAAAATTATGAGGCATTAAAATTAAACTGATAAAAAACTCCTTCCATCTGTAGGCAGATGTGCTAAGGAGTCATTGAACCTCAAAAAAGCTACTTCTCCGTTTCCAATGTTTCTTTTCTCCAACTAAACGAATTCACATGTGTGATATGAAACTTTGGGTATCGTCTTGAAATTGATAAATGATGGGCGCTCAACTGTCACAATTGCATAGAATATGTAAAAATAAATTTATTTTTATTTTTCGCGGCACATTTTTGTGGCAAGGCAACTGTGAGTTTAAATTTTGGTATTATTTGTGAAAAATTTTGGAGATGGCAAAAAAATGAGTTAAGCGCCATAGTACGACATCTTCATTACATGTTTCAAGTATTTTCGTTCAATTTCATTCAGTAAATTTTTTGAAAAGTTTTAAACGGATTATGCAAAATAATCATTTTTTCCGTCAATCTTTACACTGGTAGAAGTATCAACTGTTAAGGAATATGGCTTTGAGTGCATAACTACTCTTTAAGAGTTAAGACGCCCGCGCCGCTTTATAGTTAAGGAATACTTGTACCAGTGTAGATATCAGACGTGTCGGTAGAGCTAGGTGTAGTTCGGTATATATATGTAGATGTATACATATATGAAGATGTATACATGTATGTATACAATAATGCCTGTTCATATATTCGAGAACATCACAAAGAATATCATATTTGAAACAACGTCTTCATTAAGTTCTTGGGACTGCTGTAGAAATTTATAACTGTTTTCCAGAGCTTGATCTACAAGGACTGTGTTTTGTTTAAAACAATCCACCGAAGTTCAACCTTCAAATTTATTATGTCACTGTTTTCTATCGAGAAAAATTCAAAGCCTCGAACAGTGAATCATAATGTTTTGATTCGCTCATGATTGTATAATTTGTTTGTTATGGTGTCCTCTCGAGTTGATCAAGATGCAATAACATATTCAGCCTACGACGCGTCATTAAAGGTTTTCTAGGTTTGGAAGTTTACAATAAAATATGATCAACTTTCAAACTGATCATGTTTATTGTAACTGTGTGTGTGTGTACACTGCCGATGAACTGCAGTATTCATTAATCTTCCTATGGTTCCTAGGATTTCTGCATAGATTCCAATCTAGAATAAAGAGTCTTAAAGACAGGTAGTCTATTGTTTTCAAACTAAGATAGCTAGAATCTGGCTGTTACGTTTCCCACTGGAAAATTATTGGAAAAATATGTGTACGATTTGAAGTAGTAGAGCACAATCTTGTAATCATCTCATCAAAGTGTGGTCTTTTTTTAGTCGCTCAATGGTCAATGATGGTATCACAACACACGCAACCTGCAAAGTCATTGATGATTTTCCAGGTGTGAAGGTGACAAGATACATTGGTTGCACTTAGAAAAACTCATCGCAACTAGAGAGATGCAGTACGAGTACCTGCTCCATGCCAATGATGTTGTACGTAAGAATTTATGTCATAAGATGCACATCAGCAACTTAGAATGTTTTTACAATTGGTCATGCTTTTTGTTTCTCTGAGCTTCTTGATAGAGAGCTCCATTTCATTTTTCAGAAAAAAAGTCTTGTCTACAGTCTGTATATTAAGAATTATAAGTTGTAGATTTTCACAACATACGAAGTACATTTCTAGCTATCTGTGGTTAGTGCTACGATTCAAATTCTATTCTTTTGATTGCAACATTTTGCAAATACGTTTGTCATGTTTATATTTGTATCTTCAGCAATTTTGCATTTTTATAGTTTTCCTCTAAGAAGCTAAGAGAAAAAGTTATACTTAATTCTAGTTTGATCATTTGTCCTTCGACCGATGTCAATTTGTTCTTCATAAAATTTGTTCTTACGTTTTTTTAAAGCTTTTTAGGAAAAAACCAGGATAGCAAAAAAAATTAAAATTGCAATTTCGCCCAAAAAAAAATTCTTTCTTAAAAGCCTTCACATACCAGGAAAAAAGTTGAATCTTGGCGCTAACCATTAATGTCAACAGCTGTTAGTCAGTCAGTTATCGCCAAGATTTAACTCTTTTCCTAGTACGTAAAGACTTTTAAAAAAAGCATTATTTTGAAGAAAGATTACAATGTGGAATTTTTATTACTCTTCTTGTTTTTTCCTAAAAAGCTTCGAAAAAAGGTAAGAATAAATTTTATGAAAAAGAAATTGCCATCGGTCGAAAGACAAATGATCAAACTGGAATTAAGTATAAATTTTTTTTAAGCTCATTAGAGAAAAACTTCAAAGGTGAAAATTCAAATATGAATTTACAAAATATTTTTATCATAAGACTAAAGTTTAATCCTGGTGCTGAGTTCTTATAGCTGCAAACGGGAATTGTTGAAACTCTTGTAAACAACTAATGAATTTTTAATCAACTAGCTCTACATATACAATTCTTTTGCTTTAAGATCAACTCTTTCTCAATAAATTTAGAGATTCTTCCATCAAAAAGTATAACCAGCTGAAGTACATTTCACGTCATCCAAGAGCCCACAGTTTGATTTTTAAAGTTCGAAAGTGTTTTATTAGATTTTTGAGTAAAAGAAGTTTGTGTATAAAGCTTTAAACTTGAAATTTACAGTTGGAGACTCATTACCGTCAACTGCCAGCGCTCTTAAAGACGCAGACCATGACCTCGCCGATCGCCAAGACAAGCGTTACAGACCACCAGAATGCGAGCATCGTATCTACGGGCTCGAGGTACAGCACCTCGGAAGCGAGCGAGGTCAAACACCATCCTATCCGAGACATTGTCCCCATCATCCTACTGCCAGACGAAGTTTCCGCGACAGCGGGAAAAAAGAAAGAGACGATCCTGTTATCCGCTGGGGCCAAGGTCTTCTGTTTTGCGAATGAGGAGTGGACGGAGCGGGGCCTTGGCGACAGGTGCACAAGATCTGCGTCAACCACATGCTGACCAAGGACATGAAGCTGATGAAGATGTTGAAGAACGACAGGGCTTACACATGGGTGGCCAACGACTTTGCCGATGAGGAGGTCAAGCTGGAGAAGCTGTGCATTAAGTTCAAGACGACCGAGGAGGCCGCGAACTACAATGAGTGCTTCGACAGGGGACAGTCAGTTCAGTGAATCTCGACGATCATCAATAAAGCTGCTAAACTGCTGAATGATAAGAACAACATACCAGGCAGGTGAAAAGCTAAAATAGTTAAAAAGTTATAAATCATTCAAATAAAACTTTGTATCAGGTTTGAGCTTTTTAGCTGTTACATATGCTAGATATAGTTTATATGAATGTAACTTATGCAAGCTTTTCATTCAAAAACGCAAGGGGATACTTAAAATTTATTGTTCGAACAATGTGCGATTTGGAATCCGATTAGTTTTGTTATTGTATACTGTACTTTGTGGATATTTGCATGTTATGAAACTAAAATGAATCCTATAATTAACTGTACAGTTGCAAATTTAGTTTTACAAGAAATTTCTGTGAGATTGCTTCACCAGTTAAATTTACCTATATTTTGTATCTCAACTTCTAAGGCAACTGAGGAACTCAAATACGGTATCTAGTATTATTTTTGTAGGATTTGAACTTCTTTTGAATTTAAGCTCTCCAGCCTTTACAGAAGCTAGGATATGAGATATAAGTCAAAATTACTAACTGGATAGAACCATTTTTCTTCTACTGGTCATACACAAATGTGAAATTCAAACCCTATAATGATATCCGATTCAGTATGGTATATTCATTTTTATATGCATTATATTATGTGATAGAACTCTCCGGTTTATACATTTTATGTTTTTAGAACAAAAATTTTGCATTTCATATTTTGATGTGCAGAGCCCTCAGATGGTATACTTATCCACATTATATATGTTATCTCCCGTACTGTAAAATTTGAAATAAAAATTAATTACTTGTTCCAGAAACATAAAATTTGAAAACTGATTAGTTACAGTATATGCTCTAATGTACATCCAAATAAATGTATCACCCGACGCTGCACTTTACATTTTGATGCGTAGAGTCCTCAGAGGGTATACTCATCCAAATTAGATATTTGATCTTCCGTGCTTGAGAATTTTAAATCAAAATCAATTTCTTGTTCTAAAAATATGAAATTTGGAAACTTGTCAGTTTTTTTATAGTATCTTATGTGTGTACATGTATATTTAAATGACTATATCATACTAACTCCGACTTAGTACAGTGGAGTTCTAATTTCACATATTTTTTTGATTAGTATAAGAATAACGGATTCATCGATAGTTTGACCCATATTTCATACTTCAGCTTCTATAAGGGCTAAAGA
Source organism: Copidosoma aretas (assembly GCA_030522625.1). Taxonomy (NCBI): domain Eukaryota; kingdom Metazoa; phylum Arthropoda; class Insecta; order Hymenoptera; family Encyrtidae; genus Copidosoma; species Copidosoma aretas. Next base: position 14,335 of record JAPYYV010000160.1, on the reverse strand, counting down.
TTTAAAGTTTAAAACAAAGTTGGAATTGCATGAAACAGTACTAATTATTAAATAAGAGCTCTGTGGCTGCATTAGATGTTAAGATATAAAAAATGAAAAAAATTGACTGATGAAGCCATTTTTAATGAATTTCTTAGGGCTCAGTACGTAATAAGAACCAGTTTACTTTAAAACAAGCAAATATGTACAAAATGCAACAATAAAACTAATTAGATTTCAAAACCTAAGTTCTAGATCTATCAAAATCAATAACATTTACTCTTTTTTTCAGTTCCCCAAGGAATTATAAACCCTAATAATTTGCAGTAATCTATACCGCTTCATTAAAATAATATCTACAGAAAGCCATTTTACGAAATTCATTTCAATAACTTTTTCAAAACATGGAGACAATTTACAATGTATACGTTGCCTCAAGAACAGTCATATCTGAAGAAGATTTAAAAAAATTGAATAATATAAATGTGTATAATATAATGTACGCAAGAAAATATTTTTCAATTAAAAAAAAACCGCCGTGGGCATTTGAAAGACATTCGCTCCAAAAATAGTGCCATAAAGACATTTTAGAAACTCGTTTCTGTACGTGTAAATGACAGAGAATATACATGAAAGTTTGCTCCGGGAGAAATCATATCTAAAAATATAAAATATAAAAATTTGTATGAAAAACATGTATAAAACTTAAAATATACATGCAAGAAGTCTTCTAATTAAGTAAGGACTAAAATGTACATATGAATAAGAATTTCCCAGATAATGTCTGCATAAAGACATGATAAAAATCTCTTTTATGCAAATGTGGATGAAAAAACATTCACAGAGAAAAGTTTCCATCAAATATGTATAAATTTTAATGTACATAGTTTGAGATAAGTAGTTACTTATGAGGCGAAAATGTATTTGTCCTCGTAGATGTGCAAGAGTGGCTAGTATATTGAAAATTTGAAGTCCCTAGTTTTATTGCCATGTCTAGGTATAGATGAACTCTACGTTATCGACAGGTAACTTTACAAATCTAGCGAAATTGAGTATTCAATCCCCTTGAGGCCACTGGAGCCACCTTAAGAAGCTTTTAATGCAATGATTTAAGAGATTTCTGTTCTGATTACAAAATGCTTGTCTCATGTTGACTTAATATATTCTGGAATAGATTCAGTAGGTTTTTTAAAAAAAACACTCAGATTCTTGTAGTATACATCTATATTTTTTTTAATGATTTTAGAGCTGAGAGTGCAACATAGCGTTACGAGAAGAGGTAAGCCAATGCTTTACCGATTGCATTTTCATTTTAGGCCTAGAAAATACATCCAAATAGATTTTCCCTAGAGGTATCGCTGTATTTAACCAAAACGAAGGACTCTCCAAACACATTGTCAAGAATTAACAAAACAGCAGACAGATCAGCTGATATTGGAAGCGTTTGCGCGTGTACGTATACATATAAATAGATTTTAAAGAAAACTTTAGAAAAAAATTACTGTCAACTCTTCATTTCCTTTGAGGAATATGTTCCTTTTGTGTCAAAGTATCTGTACTAATTTTATTTGTTGCTTCACCAGATTTAAGATTTGTATTGTACTGTAACTTATACTAAAAGGCAACTAAACATCATTTTCTCAGAAGAGCCCGTACGAAATTGCTCATTTTCAATTTTGTTTTCTGAAACATTTCGCTGTCGAAAAATCTAGAAAATTCTTATGCACTTATCACGTGCTCAAGAACAACATATTATTTTGAAGTAAGATTTTATACTTTTAAATTTTCTATGATACCTCCTTGAGTTACAGAAAGGTATTTATACATCTTCCATGAGTAAATATTTTTCCAGAGCCAAAGGGAAATGTGGCCAACACACGATAAATATCAAAATTACCAAAAATATCAGACTTTTGCTCCTAAAATTTGGAGGAATAATAGTATTAATGGTGCAACAAAGGACAAAATGTTATTTTTGAAAATACAAATAAAATACTAAATGCGTGCAAATATTGCTGATACACATTCATTCTGAATTCTACTACACATTCTTAATATTAGTACAATAAACTTATAACTGATTATTAAATATAAGATTGATATTATAAAATCGTAAGTTGTCAATCATATATAAAAAATTGTTAAAGATAACAAAGAGGAGCAAAACCAGTAATAATTCACCATCTAGACTTGAATTAAAACTGAAAAACGAATTCAACCTCTCTATATTTGATTATTTAACGGTTAAAAAAATAAATATCCGTGATAATGTAACTTCACTAATTTCTAATTATATTAAGTGAATAAGTAAATTAAAGTTTATAACAAGTAATATCAAATACAGCAAATTTTATATTTAAACATCAATGTGTAAATTTATCTAAAATTAACAAAAAGAGACCAAGAAAAAACAGTTTTGACATGTAACGACTTTTTCTTTTATTATTTTAAACAGAATGATCACTAAAAAAAAAAATTTTAGTTGGAAATTAATAGAATACCTATAAGAAAAAGTCCAAGCCTAAAATATGCTTACAAAAGAACTCCTATTGGGAGCAAAGCTGAATAGGTTTTACCAGAGTGGTCTTGTCAGAATTATAAAAAGGTAAGGACACTAATATAAAAACTACTTTAAAACTATTCAAAGTGAAAAATGTCACAAAATCAATTAGGAAAACTTTTTTTTTTATGTGATCATAATTAAATGATAATAAAACCAGCAAGACTATAGATTTACAATAAGAACAGTAAAGTAAAAAAAAAATTTTATTATCAAGTCAAAAAGTACAAAATATGTATTCTATCTAATACTTTACATTTAAAAGTAAAAACTTTCTGCACTCAGTTTTTAGATGTTCATAAATTGTAATAAATCTTTGATTTTGATTACTAAAAGCATACGTAAATTACATTATATTCAAGAAGCTTTATCAAATTGTATCTATTGGGAACTATAAGATAATTAAAATTATAAAATTGAACAAAATTAGGGGAGAAAACGGAATTATAGGCGATTATAGAACATAACTATTAGAAATAAGTTAGAAATTTCGAATGAAATTACATGAATATAAGAACGAAGTGCATAATAATGTATATATTGAAAACATTATCCTTTTAGTGGTACGACTGTTTGCCAGAAGAAGAAAAAATTATCCGACAGAACAAGTGCTCCAAGCAGAGAGGAAAATATCCTCCTCGTAGAATAACAGCAGATAGTAAGTTATTCATTACTTTTAATCATAAATATATCTAAATTATTTCAAGAAAAGCAGCAATAATATATAGAAATAAGTTCAATTTAATTTACTCTATGATACGTATAAATAGCCGCTAAACGGTTTGAGTTATTTTTTCTTTTTTTTCTATTTTGTTATCACGAATCTTTACGAGTGTGTCGAGATTACAAACATCAATTATAAAGTGAAATTATCGCTGATTGGATGTTACTTAAGTAATATTAATTAAATAATCATTATTACAATTATCTCTTTGCATTATTATTAGATTTTTTCCAACGGTCAAGGCAAGTTGATTCTATTTGGTTCTGGTATGTATAGGGATACTTTTGTAAAAGTATGTATAACAGAATCAGACCGAACGAATACGAAATAAAAGTGGGCTTGAAAAAATCTATTATGTCTATAATCTATCAAAGGTTGAGACACGGATTTCATTGAAATATGCGGGAAAAATAGTTATGATGATGAAATTTTATGCTTCTAGTAGCTACTGTATTATCATGGTAACACATTAAAACATCCTAGGGATCAAAATATCTATTGTGTGTTAAGAAAAATACATTGCGCAGTTATTGTTGTTTTATAATCATCTTTTTCTCTAACCGTCAATGCTTGAATCTGTCTTCCAACCAGCGATAGATTGGATACATATTTGTAATATGAATAAAGAGAATATATTTAATCCTAGATTTTTATGCATTTAGCAGCCAAAGAATTTAGTTTTTATTATTTTTCCTACCTCGGGCACTTATGCTACCCTGATACACCCTCGGAAAGATAAACGTCGTTCGCACCTCGGGCACAAAGATACAAAAACCCTGACCTTCGGACGTGATTTTTTTACTTTCCGCCTATAGTACGAAATCTATTATTTCCTACCTCGTGCACTTTTGCAACCCTGGTACACCCTCAGTAGGAAAAACAGCGTTCGATACTCATGTGTATCCGACCAGGGGGGTCCTAAGAGTCCCTTGGGCGTTGCTTCGCAAGCGTCCTCGGGCCCATGGACCGCCCTGTAGAGATGCATATTTCTGACTAAAACTACAATTTCTTTATGCTTTCTACGCTCGGCTTCATTAAAATTTTAAAAACATTTAAAATAAACGTGATCATTTCCAACGGAAGTTATTTGCGGGCTTTATCACCCAGTGATGATGTTCAATCAAGGCTATGTAAATACAATAACCACAATTTTCAAGTCGTCTGATTCTATAAACAAATGTAAAAAAATATATACACATACATTTCTAGGACATCGGGATTCCGATATAATTATTGACGAGAGTGACACACTTTAAGTATATCGAGGAAGCTGTATGGTATATAGGGTTCTACTATATTTTGTGTGTGTGTGTGTGTGTGTGTGTGTGTGTGTGTGTGTGTGTGTGTGTGTGTGTGTGTGTGTGTGTGTGTGTGTGGATGTGTGTATCATCTTATGACCAATAATGTATAACTGGCTAGTATTCGAGAAAGATTTAAAAATCGATTTATAATAACTTTTTATGTTTCAGAAGTTATGTATTACATCCCAAAATTAAAAAAAAAAAACAGTGTTTATCTAAAAAAAAAAAAAACATAATCTTACGAAATCGCATACTTAATATACATTAATAAAGTATGATTTCTTTGTGAATCTTGACTTCCATTCCATGTAATACATAGCTTTTATGTAAATTATAATTATTAGAGCATTTATTGTCTCAAAATTATTATTTTTATCTATTGTATTGAAGATCACTTATTACATTAACAACTTTAAATCATTTTTCAAGAGCTGTGTCATGTGAAAAATCATAATTCTTGATACTTTTTTTCATTTTTGATTACCACAAGCTCTATATGTTAAAATAATTGTTAGATACTTTTTCATCGATAAATATTATATATATCTTCACGTTTTCTTTTTTTTTTTACGGTCGTCTACGAGAGGGTAGAAGAAGTATAAAAATATCTCAAAAATGGTAAGTAAAATGTTTAAGTCCCGGAGCCGAAAACCGAAATTACTTTTTATTCTGTTTTTTCAATAGTCTTTCAACTATCACTATTTCCATTGATTTCTCTGAATTTGTATACTTAAAAGTTTTTACAATTGCTGTAGTAAAGTTTTTTTTAAAATATTTCTCAAGATTTTGAATACAAAACTTTTCAATAATATCCATAGAAAACGTTAACTAGGTAATTTTTAAAATAACCAGAAAAAATTAGCCAACGTTTAATCAAAGTTTTAAAAACGTTATTAAAATTTTTTTAAAACATTATATTATACATTTTAACATTTCGTTTACGTTTTATAAATATTCGATGATAGTAGGGATGAGACACGGGTTTAACGGATCGTTTTCTGCTAACGCTAAAACGCTCGAATGTTTGTTATGTTGCAACTTTTCAGTATGCATGCTGCAACAAAAAGAACTTGGAGGGGAAATTATATAGTTATAATATCACAACAGTTTATATGTAGTGTTGGAGCGTTTTAGCGTAATCATGACCTTTAGGCTGCGTATAAGGTCCAAAAAGCCTTTTTATTGCGAGATTCAATTGTAAATGTCAATCCTACTTTCGCCGTTGGTGACACAGTAGCAAACTATATTAGGGTGCCTAAACTCTGCTTGAATAAAAATTGAAATAAGGCTCTATCTTTTACAAAAAACACTGTTTAATTTCGTGCCACTAATCAAAAGTTACAGCGAGTTCAGGAAAATCAATGAATATTGGTAAATATTCAATATTATTTGTATGGCTTTATTGTTATGATTTACTAGCTTATGGTATTGATAAGCCTCCTTATAATCATAAAGGTCATTTATAAAATCTAGATGAGAATTTATTAATAAGCATAAAATTTTTTTTCATCGAATTATGGAACGAATTAAATACATGCAATTAAAAGAATTTATTTAAATTTAAATATAGCTATTACTATTAAGACTTTACTTTATGCAGTGCAAAAAAAAATTGAAAGAGAAAGAATCAACTTTCCAAACTAGATTATTTATTTTTACATAAACTAGCTTAATGAATATTGCATACAGAGCAAAAATTATATACTTTTACTCATAGTTTTATGATACAGATTATTCTGAATGCGATATTTTAAAATGCCTGAAGATATAGTTAATTAAATGTGTTATCTCTTATGTTCCGCAAGTAATATTATTGATTATCTCAAGGACGATTACCAATGATCAGCGTGATGCCACTCAATAAAAATGTGAAATGAATAGTGGCCTTAAAAGAATATCGCTTCAATATCGCATATAAATTCTGTTTATTACACTTTGTATATTAAAAAAAAAGATTATAACAGCATTGCGAATAATTTTTGTTAAGAAACTACATTTAATTTTCTTTAATTATTGCACATCATGAAATTTTTCGATACAATGACGTGTATTTATATTGAATAACACTTTTTACAAGTACATTACACTATATAAGAATTTATGCATGCATTTTTAGTATTAACCTGATAGTTATAATGAATATAAATGCATAATACTCGTTGGGATGTATAGTCGACGGTAACATGAACTGTCGTAGTCCTCCTATATGTTGCCATTGGTTTTTGCTACAGTTCATGTTGCCGACGAGTGTACATAATACTACAAATACATGCTTACAACAAATCAAATGATCATAAAATATAATTGCAGGAAACTTGTTACATGTAAGAAAACAAAAAAGAAATCACGAAGTGTAAATAGGGATTGCTATCCCGCAGCTCATTCAATTCCGCGGGATTGACATGCGGGATTAATCAAGTCCACGCGGGATCCCACATTTTTAAAATTATTCACAGTGGTTTAAATTTTTGCCCCGTTTGTAAATAAGATAAAGTATTGTTTTTTAGTCCTATAAGATCGAAAAATTAATACTTTATCTTATTCAAAATTATGTTATAAAATTGAATTGAAACTACAGGTTTTCGTTTGAAAAATCAAATTTTATTCATCCAACATGTATTACATTATGCAACGAAAATTATTTGTTTTCCAACAAAATAACAATGAAATTATAATTAAGTACGAGTAATTAGTAATCTGTCTTATTAGACCTTCATTTTCAAATGTTTAGCATCAAAAGTTTTGTTTAATTTTACTCTTACATCTAACAACAGTTTTATGATATTTGTAATCAGTCTTCATAGTCTTATTCATATAAATACTAATAATCAAATCACAACTTTCCCTCATCTAGATGCTATTGCTACGACTAATTTATGTCGAAAACTTTTTAAAATACGCTCTTAAAAAGCAAATGGTATTTATAGTATCATCTCCAAGCCTGCTCCTGAGTGCACTGCAAATATATCCTGATGCCGCAAACGCTCTTTCATCCTCTATGCTAGTAGGCTGAACCGTCAGGATATATTCATAGGCGAGCGCCAAGTACTCTTCTCTGATACCATCGGACTCAAAACATTCCATTTCTTCAAAATTTCCTCATATGCCGTTTGATTGTTGTCCAGCTTTTTTTTTCATTTTTATTTTTCTTGTTTAAGCTATTTATCTAATTCTTCTTTTAGCGCTAGAGTACGACTTGTGTCAGTAGCAGATTTTCCAGATATAGGTGTATTTTCGAAGAAGTTACCTGTATACATTTCATAAATTTCATCGTCTTCAGCTCTACTGACTCTTTCTATTATTTTCTTTATTTCTTGGCGTATTGCAGCTTTTTGTGGCATGAAGAATGTATGAGTACGATCTGTATTTTTGGATTCTTGGTCGTAATTTTTCGGTTTTTGCAAATAAATCTTCTGTTAACTCTGCAGCGTTCTTGAATACGTACATATCGACTCTGAGTTACCTGGTTACTTAACGCCGTATTTTGTTGTTGCAATTTATCCAAAATAAAGCGAAATGGCGTGTCCGAAGTTATAAGCGTTGACTATTGCCTACAAAGTGCCTTAACTCCCAACTTAAAAGGTTGCAAGCTGGCAATAAGATCATTGATTTTGAACTACTTACAATTTAATTTCAGATTTTTTATTATCGATTAATGCTTTACCCATACAATTCTTTAAGTTTAAGAAACGTTCTACCATGTTTAAAAGGGTATTCCAGCTAGTACGACAGTCTCATATTAATGCCAATTCTTTTTTAGGGCCTTCTTGTCCCTTTACATATTTTTGTAAGTAGACGTCATTTTTGTTTGGTGACCGTTTAAAAATCTTGACCACTCTTCATACTTTCGTCAATAGATCGTCGTATGTCGGAGTCATTTCAAGTAGTGGTGAATTTATATTTACAGTTACGCCTTGTTAATTCGAGTCCATATCATCGTCATCATCATCATCAGATTTCGTCGTAATTGCAGCTACTGGGCATTCTGGTATTGGTGAATTGCTTTTCTTATACGGCATATAAACCATCACTAGCCGTAATCTGTGTGTAAACCAAAGCAGCTGGGAACAACGCAAAAGCCTGCCAACCTTTACCATCACACTAGCGCCGCGCACCGCGCCGTCCGTTGCACTTGCGATAATATATGTGTCTAAGTCTGGACCAAAATTCGCAAGGCGTTATTTTGCTAAGTTAATATAATAATCGACTGTTCTTAGTAATGGATTAATGATGATACTTGTATGATTGAAAAAAATAATACAGATCTTTGCTTAAGGGAAACCTGGGAATCCGTAATATTAGTCTTTGCCTGAGGAGAAGTGCAACGTCAATACTTATACAAGAAGAAAAAAATAGCTATTGTTGCCTAAGTGCAAATAAGCTATCCATTACTGCCTAATAATAAGCATGAAATCAATTTTTATCTGATGAGTCAAGCAATATCATTAATTACGGAATGCGATATCAATCACGATTAATGCCTGAGTGGGAAAACAATACTGATACCATAAAAAGATGTATATTTGTTTCATTGGCAGTAGCTGATGATGTTACTAGTGCCAATTCTCTTTCTTGTGCCATGACTTGTCGACATTACAGTGATAGCTCGAAAACAATTAATTTTTTTTCCTCATAGAGAAAGCTTTGTATAAGTAGAAAATGAAGTTTTCTTACACTGGCTGGAAATTTTTGTATATTGTCTGTCTATGGGTGAATGTGGGATGTGTTAATGAATGTAATGAGTCATATTTTAGAAGAAAAGCAATATCCTTGATATGCCATAGCACATAAGTAAGTTAACTTGCTCTCAATCGTTGCGTAACCAATGTCCAGAGCTTTCACATCCTCGGATAGTCACTGTGGCTTATCGCACTAGAGCTGCATTTCACCACACGAGAAAGCATATACATGATATTATGAGCGATGCGGTTCTGGATCGTTTGAAAATATATCTACTTAGGACATGATTTTTTAATTACTAAAATAATATACATAAAAATATTATAGGAAAGACTTAATCGTGTTTTACATAAGAGATGGTAAGATAGAAGTAGACTGACTGTTACTGGCTCATAGGTAAAGTAATATGATTTAGACAAGTAGTAAGCAAGTGATATCACTCATAACCGGAGAAAACAAAGATACCGTTCTTATTTTGGGGAGAAAAAGCAATATTGTTAAATCGTCTAAGGGAAACTTTGCACTAGGGCTCGCAAGAAAGACTCGCATAATCGGAGAATATCGGGGAGTTAGGCGAGATGGGATTGATTATTCGGGTAGGTAGGTCAGATTAGGAAAAAAAGGAATAAGTCGGTTATAAAAACGGAACAGCCCAGAAATTGGGCATACGTGAAAATGAACATACCATACCAATTATTTACTTCCTGATAAGAACATATATCGATTTTATTGACGAAGGTAGAATATAATATTCGCTTAATGTAGTCCAGCTTGTGCGCAATATTATACAATACCTCAGTAAGATGGGATATGAATAAGTGTCTGAGAAAAATAACGATATTGCTTTTATTCGGAGAGAAAGGGCGATATCTATCTATACCTACGGTGAAAAAAGATATGTTATATTGCCTGAATAGCAATATAGTAATAGCAATATTTAATACTATTTGTTTGAAATTTGATACTAGTCATCTTCAGTGATGCGCAAAGATATAAGGTGAAAAATATCGCAGATAGATCCAAGTGGATGACAATGAGCTGTTTCTTCTAAGCCATGATGAAGATCACTATTTCCCTCGGGTAATAAGCGATATCACAGTTAACCTTAGATAAACAGCGATGTCGCTGGTATCATCAGTAAAATATTAATATTAGTTTTTCCCCCGAGAATAAGCGATATTATACTTAGCCTCAGATAAACAGCGATATCGCTATTTTCGTAAGGCCATTATTAATGTTACTCTTTTCTTAATATGTTGTGTCGCGAATAGATTTTGGTAAACGGAGACATAGCTGTTTTCCTGAGGCCATCATTGGCATCGTATTTTTCCTTGTGATGAGCAATATCATAATTTGCCTAAGGCAAACAAAGATGTCGCTTACATTGTCAGTAAAATATACGTATCGCTATCTTCCACACATGATAAGTTATATTGCAATTTACCTTTGGCAAAGAACTACGTCGCTGGTATCTTCAGTAAAATATAAATACCGTTACCTGCCTCAGGTAATTAGCAATATTGCAGTTAGCTTTAGGAAAACAGCGATATCGCTAATATTATCAGTTGAATAATAGAATTACTATCTTCCTTAGGTAATGCTTGGATTTAGACTTTTTTTAGAGGTTAGAAAAAAAAGTACGACCTGATCGAGTAGTTCCGAGCTCGGATTCGTGATCAGCGATCCGAAAAACATAGTGTACACGCAGATATGTCTTTTTCTTTTTTTTCGTTTTATGGTCCTGTATTATTTTTACCTTGCATTTCTACTGAAAAACGTTAGCGGATGTAAAAAAAAGGTCGTAACAACATTTTTGTAAAATACTCCAAAACGTCCTTTTTATTTAACAGATCTTCACACTAACCAGGAGGTACTTTTATTGGGCGTTTGATGAGTAAGTGTGGTTTTATACGTTGTGTAATATGCAAACGCACGAAAGCGTTGACAAATGCACAGCTGGGTAAACTCAAAAAATATCACTTAATTGGTTAATACTTTTGTAACCGTCTACATACATCTCTAATACATTTCGAATAAATTGGTGCCTTTTATGGAAAATTGAAAAAAAATATACATTAAGCATCGTATCAGTGGGTTACTGGAGGCTAGAATATTAGTGGTTTCTTATTCGTGAAATGTCTTCCTAAAGGATAAATGTAATTCAAGCTTGTAATCCTGTGAACAGATAAGCGTTGTAAAAGTCAAGTCAACTGTTATAAAAATTGATAAAGAAACAATTAAAAATAAACCGCGCGAGGTAGCATGCAACGATTACACATAAGCACCTTTCAGATTTTACTGAAAGTGACTCGAATGACTACGTAAAAAAAAAGTTCCGTAAAAGATATTCTGCTTATTAGCTCACCTTTTTTTCGGTATTCTAAACCAATATTAGTATCGATGAAAAATTTCGTAAAAGAATTTGTAAACAAAGCATCATATCACTGCGTTGCACGGGGCCGGTATGTTTTTTTATATTAAATTGTTGGATATATTGGTTATCCCTCTCTCGGGAATCTAAGAAATACCAGCACATGTTTTGAATAAAATTGTTAGCGCCCACCAGTGTTAAGCATTAAGCGAAGGTATTATCGATCCACAGACGGTACAATTAAAAATATATAATGAACAATTTTTCGCTTGTTACGTTTCGCTAGATACATTGGATACATTGGGTATTTATTTTTCACCTCGCTCTGCTCAGTTCGCTAGTACATGTGTCTACTTATGGCACGGAAGGAAAAACAATTCGCTTACAATTTTCTTTCAATTATGCATGACATTGATAATAATCATAAGCCAATATTTTAAGAATCCCAGCGGTACAATTTTGGAGATATTAAAGTTTAAATGATGAAAGTTAAACACAGAAGAGATAGACAAGAATCTGATTTAAGGTAAAATTGTGAACAAAATCGTTCATAACTTTTAAACGCTGGTTACGATTTCTTTGCAAAAACGGAATGTTACAATTAATATAAGTAATTTTTATACTATGTCTCAAAAAACCTAGCCGTACGGCTCTCGGGTATTAGCGTTTTGAAGTTAAAAACTTTTATTATAGAATGTCTAATAACTATCTAAAGCAAAAACTTTAATAGTTACTCAAGAAGTATGAGTGGGTTTTTGGAATATTCATACCGCAATTGTTATGAGATTTATAGTCATTAATACATAATATAGACAGTAAATAAACGTCTTAAAATTATTTCATCAACGTTTTAAGGATAAATGTAAATCGCAGTAGAATCATAAATAATTGAGTATATAATATTAATTTATGTATGCAAATAATTTCTATGTTCGAATCGTAAACGAAAATCAAAATAAAAATCAACTAAAAAATACTTTAAAAATGAAAATTTTGGTTTAAGTAGAATTAGAAATAAGGTTGAAGTATTTGTGTTTTATGTTTATAAAGATACCCTGTCATTACACTACTGTTGAAATATACGACCGTATCGATAGGCTGTACATACATGTATGTAAGTCTTTGGCATGTGGTAGTCGTCGAGAGCTACAGTTCCGTTCTGTACAGACAGCCGTGGCGTGCACACTCTGTTGTAGTCTTGTATACTCGACACTCTGTAAAAGTTAGCTTCGTCCGCTAAAGTCAGCAGTGATATCAGTCTGTTTTCGTCTAGTCTGTTTTATTGAATAAACAATCATAAATAAGAATCCACCGTTCTCTTTTATTTTACGCCCACATACACCTCAACGGCAACATTTTATGGGTCCAGCACGCTTCCACTGCACGTGTTTTTCGGTACTTTTTCTCGTGTACGTACGCCGCAAAGTGGGGAAAGACTGACTTTTTTTGGAAAAAAGTCTGCCTTGACCACAAATCGCAACCAATATCAATTTTTTTTTTTTTTAAATACTCATTAGATGATTTTCTTAAACATTTCACTGCAACTTTTTAATTATGATAGATCATAACCTCAAAAAAAATGTGGGGAATTTAAAATTTTACAATTTCTACGGGAAAATTTTGAAAACAGGTACATGTGGTATGGATATCATATGCAATTGATTGAAAATAGTTTTAATGGCCATTTTTCAACTAAATATTGTATTTATTTGTCAACATAACCTATAAAAAAAGTTTCTATCCTTTGTTTAAAAAAAATTCTTATTTACCACAAATTACAATCCATTTCAATTTTCTCTTTTCTAAATACTTGTTAGACAATTCTCTTGAACTTATTATCATCATTTTTATAATTATGATGAAACATAACCTTGAAAAAAGTGTAAAAAATAAAAAAATTTACATATTCTATCTAAATTTTTTGACAAAAGGTGTATATGGTACATTTATCATGAGTTCTTTATGGAAAATAATTTGAATGGTTTTTTTAACTAAGTATTGTATTTATTCGTAGACATAACCCCAAAAAGATCATTTTAATTTTTTTTCAAATCGGCATTTACCACATATTTTAACCGATTAAAAAGATTGTTTTTTCTTTTATTACCTGTTAGTCTATTCTCTTAACCACGTTACTACGACTTTTTTAATTATAATCGGACATAACCTTAAAAAAATGGTCAAAGCTAAAAAATTACACAATTTTTTAGCACAATTTTGAAAATCAGGTCTGTGTGACACATTTAATATTTACGAGTTTTGGGTTCATTTATTTATTAATTTTTCTTTATTACAGTGAAAAAAATGTTGAAATGTACGAAATTTCCAATTTTCATGTGAAGTTTTTCATAACAGGATTTTATCGTATATTTATTATGAGCTATAGAGCAAAACTGGTTTAAGTTCATTTGTTTAACGGGTTTTACTCTCTTTATGTAAGTTACATATTGTCGATAGTGTATCATAATTGACAATATTATATTGGTTTTGTCTTGTACTTTTTTAGCTTCTTCCAGTTCCTAATTCTTACAAAGACGAAGTATTTAGTTCAAAATAAATATCTTTTACCGACTGAATAATTATTCAGCATATTTTATATTAGTCTACCATTTTTATTATACATATGGCAATCAAAATAATTTAAAATTTAACGAGTAAAGTACACTGTTGACTAACTTTAACAGCTGACCTGTATAAAGTACAGAGATGGGAAAATATTT
>JAPYYV010000159.1:0-41218 GCA_030522625.1 Copidosoma aretas | reverse complement strand
TGCTTTGTAAATTTCAATTGACAAAGTTTTTTCGCACACCAGCGATTTTTACTATAAAAAAGCGCGCAACTATAGCGCAATATAGATGGAAGAGGTCAACACAATAATTTGACTAATTGCAACAAATACCCATCAATTAAAAATGATAATTTCTATGATACGGCGTTTGACCTAAGACACGCCCAACAGAGCAGTGAGGAGAGGTATTCGCCGAGGCTTCGGTGGTGTAGTTGGTTAACGCACCTCCCTGGCAAAAAGGAGCCCCAGTTTCAACTCCTGGCCGAAGCGGGTATCTTTTTTGACTGCTTTGTAAATTTCAATTGACAAAGTTTTTTCGCACACCAGCGATTTTTACTACTATAAAAAAGCGCGCAACTATAGCGCAATATAGATGGAAGAGGTCAATATAATAATTTGACTAATTGCAACAAATACCCATCAATTAAAAATAATAAATCCCAAAAATTGTTTTACTTTTTTTGCGTTCGTCGGACGTGGATATTTTCTTGATATTATATATAAATTTTGGAAGAATAAGGCACAATAAGAATCAAATAGTTTGTCTATAGAACCTTGTTTGAATTAATTATTAATAAAATAAAGGGTTTGGCTCTCTCTCTCTTTTTCCATGCCTGTACGTACGGTAAAATGATCAAATACTTTGCTTTGAAAGTTTCGAGAAAAATTATTGCATTAAATAAATAATTTATTATTAATGTATATAAAATATAAAATATTAAAAACCAAAAAATTAGTAAACAGTAAGTAAAAATTTTAATCGAAAACAAGTAATGAACCACATTATAAGAGGCAGTTTTAGAAATATTTTAAAAGGGAAAGCTCGTGGCAAGATGAGTACGGGGCTCGGCTATACGTGCAGAACGTCGTGATTATAAGACTGATGGAAAGTAACTTTTTTTTTTTTTTTTATTTAAAGGAATGGAAGGGTAAAAAAACAAAATTTTACATTCGTTACACATCTTAGAGAGACAGAAAATAGGAATTCAAATACACAAATTTACATTCGGTTTTTGGTACTACATTAAAATTATCTTCCGTCACACATTTTAAATAGAGAGAAATAATGTGGAAATCTTTGATTTACCCCCTGCAACGCGCCTATGAATGTTTAACTTAAAAAAAAAACAGTAGAACATTTGAATGGGTAAGCATAGTGCCAATAAATTGGCAGTAGTTGTCTTGCTGCCATGAACAAAAAATCTTTAGCATAATTACTATACTTTTTTTTTTGCGTTACGTATATTATTATAGGGCTCAAACATATAATGAAATCATACTTTCAGAAATCAAAAAGTTTTCTTAAATTCGTGAATCATACGTTGTTTGGCAAGAAGAAGAATTATGGAAAGAAATAAGGCATGCTAAGATGATTTGCGTAACACAACACTGCACTTAAATACGATAATAATAATCATATTATAACAAAATAAGACACTAGTGAACAATATGTTAACATGAAATAGAGAAGCATTGAGCAGTAAAAAAGGAAAAATCGTTGACTTTCGATTGACCAAACATAGTAGATACAAATAATTATCCGAGTCGCACACACAAGTGTATGATCAAACGGAGTAAAAGATAGATTGCCGATGTTGTCAGACAGAGAAAGATGGAGTTGAAAGTAGCTAAGTGCCGCTGTAACATGCTGCCTGAGCTCAGTGGTGCAAGATTATAGAGCGGAGTAATTGGTGGCCACGTAGGACCTTTGGGCAAATAATATTAGTCAGTAAAACTATGCCCACGATACTAAAAACTATTGATACTAAAATCAGTCCCCTTCTTCTTACAGTAGCTTAAATATTCAAAACAATGGTAAGACTGACAGACTGATGTTATTGGTATGCTTAAGGGTGATGAACAGAAGACATTAAGTATTCAAATTAATGATGTGTCCTGTCATCCTTAAGTAAAATCCAAGAAATAATGTTATTGAAATTTAAATATTAAGCCAATAAGATCAAAAAATATAAATTACTGATCTTTTTACAATGATTTAAAACAAAATTAAGGTACCTATAAGTAGCTCGTAAAAAAAAGTAGAAGTTAATGTTCCATCACTTTCGTTTAACTTGACCTCAGAGGCCATCTCCAAAAATAATAATTTTTGTATTGCTCTTGTAAATACACAGTATCTGGTTTTTACGGTATCAACACGCACGAAAGATTTGCGATCTTTATAGGCCTTAATATTATCTTTCCTAATTGATATTTACCAGGAATTTTTCATCAGTTTTCTATTAAAATGAGATCTTTAATTTGCATCAGAAAATGAAGGAACAACAAAACTGCCTTAAAGTTTGCAGGGAGGAAAGATATTTCGAAGATCATCTGCTCCAGAAAATTTGAACATCTAGATTTATCAATTCTCGCCATCGTGCGGCGTAAGGGTAATTTTTTCTGTATAAATATCAGGTTCAGGCACATAAAAAGAGGTCTGAGATTTAAGAAGTGTGTAGAGTTAAGTGGGCTTAGATCGCCATGATCATCAATTAAGAATTAGAAAGCAGAAAGGTGTTTAATTTTGACATCATTTAATATGTCAGAGAAATGTTGAAGATTTGACGAAAGTAAACACTTGTTTAGTGACGACCCGTTACATGGTATTTCGTTGATTTGACAGCCACTACCCAAAATCCCCTAAAATATGAAGCAATTAGAAGATTAAAATGCTATGATATACCCATAGAATTCAGAGAATCGGCAAATAAAAATAATTCCATAAATAAATGGCAACATTTCTTTAATTTAAGATCAGCCTTGACGATGATCATACATCTGTCACTCTATAGGTCAGTACAGTGACCCCTGCGGTACACAAAATGATAGAATTCCACACTAAACTCTTCTGAAGAATAGTTCCTGACTATTTCTGAACGAACGGCAAAGTCATCATGCAGACAAATATGTGATGTTATCTTCAAGGGTTTCTTTGCCGCGACTCTTAACCAGCAAATCAGAGGAAGGCCTAGCTAAGTCTACGTTGGTCATTTGAAAAGCCGGGCATATCAAGACGCAAGAACTGGAAAGGTCACTAATTAATTAAGACTGAGGGCTGACCTGCATAATACTTGCATCTTAAGCAATGACTTATTTCTGTCCAAAAATCTTGTGTGCCGTTTACTATCACATTTTGGCAACGAAGAGAAGTAAGAGTCAATTCAGTACCACTATGCAACGAGAGCAGATGAGCGAACATAATATTTTGCTGTAGCGACAATTTGATTTTTAACACCATGAATAGAGGTGTTAAAGGCTTGTTTTTTGAAATTTAGGAGATCAGGAAGTTATTTGGAAATCAGGCAACCCTGTGAGCCTTGACATAGCTGTAGAGATAAATTTTATCCATGGAAAAAAGTACTTGAGGACCTTGTGGACGATAAGGCTTACAAGCCATACAAAGGACATGACTATTTTCATATAAGACTTCAGTCAACGGTGAATATTATGATATTGTATAGTTGCTACCAGAATACTTTAGATGACTTTTGAAACCCTGATTTCAACTCAAGGTACAAGGCTCATCTTTGTGCATAAGTGCGTGGTGTTTTCTGTGGCAAACAAGGTACGTATATTTTGAACGGCATTGCTTCTTAGAATTTTGGCTAAGACCGTTAATTTATAGCTGTTTATCAGAAAAAAATTGTTTCCTCCCGTCTGCGGTATAACTTTCGAAAAGTTTACAACTCCGCTGTTGATAAAGTTATTGGCAAAACAGACAGAAGAAAGGTTCAGGTCAACTTGTGGGTGAGAATCCACTTGAACTGCGTTTTGATGCACCAAAAGAGATTTCGTTGACTTATTTTTGAAGCTGTCCGAGCTATGAGTATTAGTAGAGTGTCGGACAGATTCTGCTAACGACATTGTCTGGGCCGTGGTAAAATCTCGCAATTGATAAAGACTAGGAGGATTTCTAGGGCTCCAAAGATTTTTTAGCCAATTCTTGTTTGTATAAATATCAAACTTGATCAATACCAGAGAGATAAAAATATTCTTGTCCTACTCTTACCTTCCTAGCGCTATATAAAATTCAAAGAGGCCAAACGATTCCTCTAAAACTCGTTTGATTTCAAAACAAGAGCTTGATTTTATTGCCTTACAATTCAAGATCGTATTAGTGTAAGTAGGTACCCAACGACGCTAATTTACGTGAAAACCTACTAATGCATCCCATGATTGGGCACGATTCTCTTCGAAGAAAAGAATATTTTTTTAAAGTCGAAGGCATCACCAGATGCATAGGTACGCAAGTGTTGATCTTTAATGACAGCAGAAAAATCTTCCTTCTTGAGAACTAGAGACCTATAACATCCCTGAAATTGTCCTCGCTCTTACAATTACCTGAGAAAAATTGGTAAATCTATCGTTGACTACATACAGTAGCCCGGAAAACTACTTGGTAGCGATTTTCTTTGCCTGCTTTTGTGCACACACAGAGTGCTTGGCTTGCTTACAAACCGTAGCACCAGCCATTGTTGCCTGGCACCTTGCACGTCTGTTTAAGAAGAGGTATCCGCAATCCTGCTAAATATGCCGTGATAATGCTCATAAGTTATTGCTGCTGCTTACATCCTTTGAGCTCACGGGCCCCGCTGTAAGCGTCTTGTACATCGGACCTACTGTTCATCTGTTCCAGACTATATATTCTGCAAACTATTGGTTGCTTGCTAGCCTGCTATTTTACTGATGTGGGCTGTCTTTTTTCAGGCTTCTGGTCTGATTCTGTACTTCGCTGTACTGGAAATCATTGCTCCCTAATTGTTAGAACTTTAGCGCATGTGTAATACATTTTTACAATGTTAACGTTCCGACAATCTGGGAGCCTTGGCTGCAATCAAAGATTTTAATCTGTCTCGCATCGAGCTCGTAGTGGTTAGGGCGCGTAGATTAGTATTTTTTTCGGACTTTACGTTAATGATGATGATAGTGATAGTGATAGTGATAGTAATCATAATAAGGGGCCGTACACAACCCGCGCGGTCTCGGTTTTCTTCGCTTTTGACCCCCCCATCCCCCCCCGTAGCTCTACGTGTATAATCTCCACCCCCCCCCCCCCCCTGTGTAGGCACGTGAATTCAACAATGATTGTTTCTGAACCCCCCTGACTAAAAAAATATAATTTTTGCTATAAAAAAAATACTCTATTTTATTTCTTATATATATATATATTACGATCCTATTGGCCGACAAGTAACTTTTTTTTGTCAATTTTCATAACGATTCCAGCATTACAATTTAATGGAAACCATTGTCCAATTGTAATAAACCTAAGTGCTAATAAATATACAGTTAGGCTCGAAATCGCTTTTATTGTGAAATGTTTGTTTGATATAATAATATCATAAATTTTATAAACAAATATCAAAATATACTATATCATAGTATGCAAAATCATGGACGCTAATATACGAGCCTGAGGTTTTAAGTAATTAGGATGGTACTGGTGATTAGGAGGTCTCTATACCTAGCACCGACCATCTTCCTCGCTTAAAAACCCCTTTCCATATGAAAAAACAGTTCTTTTTCGCTGCTCGTCTGTTCGGTTTCGATTCAAATTAGAAAAATCTAATCTAGTTTCCATGTAATCTTTCTAAAGTTGTGCTTTTTTAGCTGCCTCATAAGATTTAAATTAGTTTTTGTTTTCATATTAATTCTAAGAGTTGTATAAAAAACGTTTAAATGCAGATTCTGCATGATCTATTTTAGTGGTGAACGGATCCTCTCTTAATTGGCTTTTTAACTAGTGACATTCGTTCATCAGACATTTTTAAAATCTCACCATTGAATGAAAATTTTTAACATTAATTAGAGTAGTCTTATCAAAACATCTGTAAAAAAAAAGTTTTAATAAAAAAGATATTTTATCTATAAAAGAAATTATTTTCCAAGTATATTAATATTTAGTAATGTATTTTGTAATCTTGTAACTTATGTAGTTTATAGTCATCATGTTTTCATGACTAATTTAAAACTCGTCTGACTGAGAAATAAATAATCGGTTTTTGAAATAAAAAAAACGTGTTCGCCACAATAATGTGACATTAAATATTGAAATTGACAGAAAAAATAATTATTGTCTGATAACAATACTTTTTTGCAGAGATTTTATATGATAAAACCAAGTAGCCCACTTCAATATTGAAAAAATTTGGAAAATGTATGAAAAATTTTTTGGACTATAAAATTTTTTGTGGAAGCTTGGGTGCTCTTTTAGAAAAAAGGTTATTATCACCTACAATGTCGTTTGTCCTGTGAAGTATAATTTCCGATTTGATTATCTGACTTAAATTTTTTTTACCTCTAAATGGATTTTTGACTGGTATTTAATTTATCTGCCGGGCGATGACTGCTATGCTTGCCCCGGCATCTGGCAAAGCTACCGTACGCGCTAAATTGATTTTCTGTCGGTCGAAAAGCCATGTTGTCAAAAAAACTAACCGAGGACGATGATAAAAATCTCTTACAAAAAAGAGTATGAAAATGGTTAAGTTTTCTAATGAAGTGCAATTTCTTTTAAAATGCAATAAAACCGTTAAATAATGCAAATTTTACTGAGCACTGCCGCTGAAGAAATTTTTCAAAAGAGCTGTTATACTGGAACGGATGTATTTGGCGATTTGCTTTTGTTACAGCATGTATACTTTAACAAATGAACATCGCAATGTAGATCTGTGCCAGTATTCATTGCATAAGTATACTTGAACAAACGCGTATCTATTCCGGAATATATACACAAATTAGGAAGTAGATTCTAATAATTGAATTTTATCATCGTTGCATCTAACCATCAATTTTATTACCCTACGTGGCGCTATATTATTTCGAAATAAAACGACATAATAGGATAGACATACGTAAGGCTTCATATATTAATAGGCCAGTCTGTCTATTTCGAGCCCGATGTTAATTTTCAGTTTCCGAAATCCAGGAATCAAAAATTTGCAAAAAATTGGAAGTTTTCCGTGAAATTCGATGCACTTAAATTAAAACAACTGACATTATGGGGGCCCATAGAAAATTAAGGCTCAAGTTGATAAGAAACTGCTTTTTTTTTATTGAAAAAAAAGAAAGGGTTCGTATTTAAAAAAGGTTTAAACAAAAGTTGTAGTGTTACGGATCGATCTATGCCAGCTGGACCTTAAAAAATTATCAAAAAAATTATTTATTTAAGAAAACCGTTAAAAATTTCTTGAAAAAACCGATTCTTTCTAAAAAAATACTATTTTTTTAAACCTGTATAGGTCATAGACACTTTGATTTTTCTAAGCAATTCAGGGCTTAAAATATTCTGTAAAGGTTGGTCCAGCATGTGTCAGTATTGCGCGCTTTTTAAACTGACCAGTAATATGCGAAAAATCGGTCCAAAAATCGGTTTTTTTTTGGCAATCAAAACTACCATTTTTTCACTAAAAAAATTGTTAAAAAAAAAATTTTCGCTAATACCATTCAATAACTGATTTTTCTAAAGAAAATTTACAAAAAAAAATCTCCATGTTCGACCTTCTGGAGCGGAGATAATTGTTTTTTTTTCTTAATTCGTGTGGACGCATTATACGTATATCGTACAGCAATTAGGTTTGGACATATTCAAGTTCAATTCTTCTACTTTAGAAAAAAAAGATTCTCCTTGATACTATATAAGTGACTTTTTGAACAACCATTATAAGTTGAGATCAACACTTGCATCGCGGAAACGTTTACACTGAGTACGTAGGGGGGGGGGGGGGGAGGCATTTTAGAGTCCTTGGCTACTCCACTTTATGCTTCTTTTTTCGTCTGCTTATTTTCCAACGGTATTTCGTGGCATTCACATGTATTGTGGTCAATGTTTCATATAACATTAGTGTAGTGTTTGCGTATTATGTTCAAAGAAGTAAGATACAGGTACGTTCAACAAACTTATTTTCCTTAAATACACTTTTTATTGTATTCGTATTTTTTACATTACTATTATCAGTGTTTTCTAAATTACCACATGTGGTGCATATGTATAACCTACAAAATGTTGCATATTGTATGAATTTTACTCCTTCTCATTGCTTTATGTGTTAGTGCAAAATATCATTGAGATTTATAACAACTTTATGAATATACAGATAAATCGTAATGATACTAGCAGCAAGTTTTGAAAACATATAATTATACCGTTATAGATATTTGGGTAAAATGCATTAACAGTCAGAGAAGTTGGTGCTGCCGGAAGAACCGCAAGAGACAGAACAGCTAGTGCAGACACAGCGCACATGCCTTCGATGCGATGAATCCATCGGCGAAGGGGTAGTTGGGACAATTAAGTCAGAAGCAATAAATAAACTTATTGATTCCAGTAAAAAGAGGCAGGACAAAAAGTTTTGCAAGCTTCGCAGGTATACATCGATAATAGTTCATAAAATATGTCAGGTTAAATATAATGATGATCGCCTAATTAAAACGGCTCAAACGGCTTCAGAGAATAAAAATTTTAAAGAAAACATTGAGAATGAGGCAGCTGCATCATTCAATTTTTCCTGTACTTGTCTTTTTTGCGAAAAGCAAATAAATGATCGAATTAGCCGATATAAATATCGCACTTTTTCTAGCACCAATATATTAAATAATATATTAGATGAGGTGCGGACTCGCGAGAATAATATTGTTCATGAAAATTTAACAAAACGTTTGTTGGTTCTCATAAACAAAAAAATTTAAAACGCTCACTACCACAAGTACCGTTACAATGCTTTTTATAAATTTAAGCCATCTTATGTGTCTGATGAATGCTGCACATTTATTATAAATTATATCTTGGATAATGCTGAGGATTTGAAATTGTCTCTGAATGAAATATTAGATCACTATGAAGTCGGAGTCCCGAAAACTGCTAGTATGAAAAAAAAATTAAAAAATCTAAAAAAGTTCTGAGGAAGAAAAAAGAAAAAAAAGTAAAAAGGAAGAGCGTCTAAGCATTCTGGAACAGGCTTCGAATATTATTTTAGAAGATGTGTGGTCAATAAAGTACAAAAACTATGAATACAAGTCTCCCATTGTATTTTTAGATAATATTAACGACGTCGTCCCGGAGACTTTAAAACAATTATTAGATATATTAATTGTATCGCACAAAAATAATAATGTAGAAACAGAGAATTGGATCAAAAGAATACTGACAGTTGCTTAAATTTTATTTACTTACATGCACCCTCAAACGTTTTTATCACCAATCTTACTGGGATTATCATCAATGATACATAAAAAACACGGTTCCAAGAACTTAATTAACGCTCTAGCTCATTTGGGTCTTATTTCATCATGTATTTTGTCCATGTATTTTGCAAAAGCTTCGATATACAAATACCCGTTGACATTTAAAGTTATGTACATGTCGTTGATGGAGGATTTTTTCTTTATAAAGATTTGTGGTCATCGAATAAGACAGTAGTAGAAAATTATAAAATTGTATATAAGCTACGCGTTAAATCATTTTGCTCCAAACGCTGTTTTTGTATTTGACAGATACCCAGAGGACGGTGTTACAAAATCAATCAAACGCATTTGCAGACAATCAAAGAAACCAGCTGATGGAATCGAGTTTGACTCACACACTATTATTATTTATCCAAGAGACCAATTTCTTTCAAACGACAGAAAAAAGAAAAAATTTATCCTTTTTTTATAAGACGAATAAGAATAGAATTATGTTTCTACTAAAATTGCTATGGAAGATGCAGATTCATTTAGAGTAACAACAGCTATCGAGATATAAAAGAAAGATAGCATCGTCTGAATATATGGAGAAGACACTGATATATTAGTATTACTAATACAGCTTGCACCGTTGAATAATAAAATATTGTTTGTTGAACCCGGAAAAGAAAAAGTATTGGAAAAGGTGTGCGATGGCAATAGTTTCAAATATCCACACCTAAAACAATACGTTGAGCTACTTTATGTTGTATCAGGTTGTGATACAACCTCTTGTTTGTTTAAACAAGACAAAAATAAAATCTGCAAATTATTCGATAAACGAAAGTTGCAGCTACCAAATTTCGAGGTTTTTTATGAAAAAAATGCTTTACACACTGATATTGCTCGAGTCGGTTGCAAAATTATAACGTTTTTGTACTCTACCATAAAATATGAAGGTACACTTGATGATTTAAGATTTCTTTTGTTAAAAAAATCAGCATCAAGGTCATCATTCAATTTAGCAAGTCTCCCATCGACCGAGGGTGCAGCCGCTGAACATGCCTACCCAACTTTTTTGCAACTACAATCATGGCTCGGCAACTCCCTAGACCCTGGATAATAGGGTTGGACTACTGACAGTCATAATCTGCTTTCGAAGTATAGCTCAGATTAAATGGTTCTAGAAGAGATTATAAAAACGATAGCATGCAGATGCGAGACCGGCTGTAAAAGTAAGTTTTGTGGTTGCAAAAAGCATGGATTAAAATAATCTAACATGTGCTTAACATGTAATATTGAAAGTTACGCTAACATGGAACAAATTGCCATTGTCGCAGATGATCATGATGATGATATTGATGAAGTGATTCTCAATGAGCCGATATCGAAGAATCGGTTGTGGATAACGTTTGTAATGATGATGTCATCAGTGAAGCTGACTCGGCAATAATCGCTGAAAATAGCGACGACAGCGGTAGTGACAATGAGGAAGAGCGATTCATTATAAAAAGAATATAGTAATAATTTTTTGTTAAAAACTGTATAACATACTGTATGCGTGTGACACTATTGTATAATAAATTAATTATTTTTGTACAATACATATTGATTACTTATTAATTACCTGCACCATTTTACTGTATATACGTTAAACTTATAGAAATCGAGTGAAAAATTTTTCTAATTTAAATAACGGCCTTTTTTACGGTTTCAAACCATATTTATATTCCTCGACAGCTATTGCATTAATAGCAAGCCTAACTTAAAGTTTACCTTACAGTTTGTACATTTACATAAAGATAAGATGTATACGTTACGGCTGCTCTACGCAAAGTTAATGCTGTACACTACACATACAGATGTAAGCAATTAGGGATAGTGAGTAGCTCTCGCATGGTTAACTTCAAAATTTTTTTTTTAACAACAGTATGCGATGCAGGTGCAAAATATTTTATTATTAAAAGGATAAGTATATAATTTGAATATGTCCAAACCTGATTGCTTTACGGCGAATAATGCGTCCTCACGAATCAAAACAAAAAAAAAATTATCTTGGCTCCAGAAGGTCGTTCATGAAAGTTTTTTTTTTTTTTTTTTTTTTAAAAAATACCAGCTGTTGAATAGTATTAGCGAAAATTGACAGAACAAATTTTTTTTGGTAAAAATATGGTGTTTTTGATTGCCAAAAAAAAACGTATTTTGGACTGATTTTTCGCATATTACCGGTCAATTTCAAAAGCACGCAATACTGACACATGTGAGAGCAACCTTTAGAGAAAATTTCTAGCCCTACATCGCTTGGAGAAATCAATGGGTGTATGAGCTATACAGGTTTCAAAAATAGTCTTTTTTTACAAATAACCGCTTTTTGCAAAAATTTTTTGATATATTATAAATTTTCAAAGACTCTCTTCTTTACTAAGCTAAGAGCTAAACTTTCAATCAATTCAGTTAAAAAATATATATTTTTCACCGAGATACAAGCATTTCCAAAAAACGTGATTTTCAACGGTTTTTTAAAATAAATAATTGTTTTGTCAAACCATTAAGGTCCAACTGGCCTAGATCGATCCGTAATTTATATTTTTACATTTTTTATATGAATCTTTTTTTACACGAACCTTTACTATTTTTTTTTACAAAAAAAAAACAGTTTCTCACCAACTTCAGCCTTCATTTGCTATGGGCCCTCATAATGCTAGTTGTTTTAATTTTAGTGCATCCGATTCTACGAAAAATTTCCGAATTTTTGCATATTTTTTATTACGTGATCTTGACTTGGGACTAAAAATCACAGACCGACTGGCCAAAGAAAAAAAATCTTTACAAGTATTCGTAAAGCTATTCATGGTGATCTATTTAAAGAACCTCTAACAGGTAAACTTTCTCAAACAATAAATCTTTTGTCTACTTATCAACAAGGAAATAACAATACAGCAAATATTTACACTTTAATGGAATCTTGTAAAGGACACAAGACCATTCTTTTCATTATTTGGTGATCTGAAAGGCGCAGGATGAAAAAGTCTCAACTTATTTTATCGGTGTTAGCTTAATCAACAAAATTTCTATAACTAACATTGAATAACAAATAATCTTTTATAAAAAAGACTTGCTGTTGTTATGCTTCAATAGTTTATTATAAAAAAAAAAATGACGTTACATTGGTATGATAAGATTTATATTCCCGCTGTATAATCTGGTAAACTTATTATGTAAGCAATGACAAGTGGTTATAACAACAGACGCGAGTCATCACTTTAGACCAACATACAAGCAAAATTAGTTTCACTAGACTTTTTAAAAACTATTCTGCTGATATTATTCGAACTACTTCACGAAATTTTTAATTTACCTTACAGTTGAAATAACTAGTTGCACACCAGTGAAAATAAAAATGTAATGTAAAAATGAAATTAATATGCACGCACAACTTGGTCAAATCAACGACTAGAAAGTCTTATCGTATCGTTCGATCGCCTCCACCTAAAACACAAGAACTTTATTATGTGTGGAAAAACCAAACATATTGAGATACAGGTTGAATGTTAAGGATACACCCACTGAAACATTCCAAAGATTTTTCTTCCTTTTTTATTTAGTGCTCTCCAGAACGAAGAGTTGAAAAATATATTCTATGCGTATACATATAAATTTATTTTTAAAATCCTGTCCATCTTCGTAGACAATGATACGGTATGTATGTTAGGCGAGACTCCACCCGGAGAAATAGTAATGCCACTAGTTGGTTAAATTCATAGTTGATACTAACAGCCAAGTAGAGGTGACGAGATTTGTTCTGTCTTTTTTTGTCAGATGTGGCTTTGCTAGAGAACTAAAGAACCTTAGTTTTCAGATATTCTATCATGGCAGCGAGGTAGACCAAAGCACCATTACTAATACGTTCGGCGTAATTGTCCTTGAAAGAAGGACAATTGATCCTTTCGCCGGGGAATTAAAGATCAGCTCTAGTTAAACACAAGTTTGTTAGGCAAGACCCTACCCGAAGGAATGGTCGTGCCCATATTTGGCTGAGTTCATCGTCGTTACCAGTGGCAAAGGGAAAATGACGAGGAATCATTTTGGGCTTCTGTTCTCAGAAAACACGTTACCAGTCAACTGTAATACCTCACTTATAAGATATTCCTTGGCAGAGAAGTGCACTGTTGAAAATCTAGTAACACAAAATTATAACTTACCAGAAACTATCAACCTTATGCCCACATTTGGCTGAATTTATCTTTAAAACTAATGGCCAAATAAAAATGATGAGGAATCATTCTAGGCTTCTGTTTTTAGAAAAGGCGTTACCAGCCAACTTTAAAACCTTACTTGTAAAATATTTTATTAGCAGCGAAGTACACTGTTGTAAATCGTTTGAATTAATAACAGTAACAATTCCTTTAAAATTGAACAGCTTACACCCCGTTTGCCTAAGTAGCATTTTTAATATATTTTGTTGGTTAATTTGTGGTCGATTATTAACATGTCACATGTCCCGCATACTAACTTTGTTTACTAAATATAACTGTTTTTCGATTGTAACTTCAATAACAAATTTTTAGTCGCTCAAACAATTTGTTTTTGATTACAGCACAAAATTTTCTCGTTTGGCATAACTATATACTTCTGCTTTGGCATAAGATCAACAACGACTAGGCAGTGTAAAACCCCATGAAGCATGCAACTGTAGATACGTTACTCTTACCATACCCTACCTTTTAAGACTATACTATTTCAAAAAATCTTGTGGATTGAATCAACTTTTGTTGGATATACGTAACATGTTTTTCATTTTAAGGGATTTTTAGCATCCTAATTATATTTTAAGAATAGTTATTTAAACAGAACAAGAATGCTGATTTTCATGGTTTTTTGCAATTTCCGACCGGACCATTCGTTGGAGAAGAAATTATTTTTTAAAGTGTATAAAATTAGGTGGGCTATAATTTTTAAATAAAATATTTTGCCGTACGGTCCTTTGTTTGTGTTATAATTAATAATTCCTGAAAGAACTTCGCTTTCCGGAACTAAGTTGGTAATAACTAAAAAAGTGATAATACGTTTCTGTTTCGAATTACTTATGTCACATGAAACGATATTTATAAGTGATTACAAAAATAAATAAGAAGTAAGGATTTCCCAGAAGTAATTTTGACTATTTCTCTAGCCAAACAGATTATATTTAAAATCTTATACTTACTAAAACCTAATTAACTTGAATTAACATATCTGATGATTACAAAATGATTTGTTCTGCTATAAAAAGAGTAAGAAACAAATATGAATCAAGCAAATCAATTAGCTGCTGCAAGAAAAAAGTCTACTGCTCTCGAAAGACCTCGTTCCCTATTTAATGACAATCCGGATAGAGATCAACGAAGACGAGTAAAATCCTTGTAAGAAAGTACTTTTACAAAAGAAATTGGCAATGCAGTGCAGATAAATATACGAAGGCAGGAAAAACAGATGCTGCAAATGTTGTAAAGAACACAGTACTGGGCTTCCCTTCTAGAGAAGCAAAATATCAAACATAATTAAAAGTACTGTGAATTACGCAGAATAATTTTACACCCAATAAAGTATCTGTTAATTGTGAGCGAAATTTTTTCTAGAAATAAACATCGGGTGCTTCGTAACGCATGTTTGTAAAAAATATTACACTTATATACTTCAAACTCCATCCTCTTCACTTGCATTATTATATTCTTGTATGGAAATGTACAATAAAAACAACTTGGAAAGAATTGGGCAACACAATTTTTTATCGTAAAACTTTTCACATGGCCAATATTTCGTTGCTAACCTTATCAGGACCTACAAAGCGACAGTGTTAAATAAAAATATTGTATACAAAAAAATTACCATTACAATTAACGTAAGACTAAGATTTTTTAATACCGTACCTTATATGAGTGCAGCAAGCACTACATCAGCAGATACGCAACGCAGAGTTTATACTACGGTCAACATTATGATGGAAAAAATTATATAAACAATACATCAACAATGAATTTACAAATTGTGAAAAAACATCGATTTGAACTCAATTAATTATTGAACATGAGCATGCTGAAGGGCGACTATACGTTTTAAGATGCGGTAACGCAACTTAATTTAACTTATAAGCAAGGAATGTATAAGCCATGATTAACATGCTTATACGAAAACTCTAATAATTTTACCCTTGTGGGGAGAACTCTGTCCTGCACGTTCTATCCTTCACCATGTATTTGATTGAGTTGCGTGACCGCACCTTAAAACGTATAGTCACCCTTCGGCATGATTATGTTCAATAAAGAATTGGGTTTAAATTAATGCGTTTTTACAATTTGTGAATATCTTGTTGATGTATTGTTAATGTAATTTTTTCTCTCATAATGTTGACCGTAGTATAAACTCTGTGTTGCGTGTCTGATAATGTAGTGCTTGCTGCACTCATATGATGTACGGTATTAAATAATCTCAGTCTTACGTTAATTGTAATACTCATTTTTTATATACAATACTTTTGAATAACACTGTAACTTTGTAGGTCCTGATGAGGTTGCGTTAGCAACAAAATGTTGGCCATGTGAAAAGTTTTACAAAAATAAATTGTGTTGCCCTATTCTATCCAAGTTGTGTTTATTATACAATTTCATATGAAAATATTAATTTTTTTTATAAGTTAATCTACTAAAAAAAACCTGAAAAGAATCTTATTCGATCGAGAATATTATCGTGTGCAAGGATAGTGCAGAGATAAGCGTATAGATTCCACTTCATTACACGGTCGAGCGTATCATTTAAGACGTTCGAGCGAGGCACCGTACCAAGAATCTGCAGGCGCTTATCGCTCAATCAGCGATTTGCGCCCTAAAGTACTTATCTTGTTAGGATCGCACAAGCTTTGATAATATGTATTGCTCATCTTGCGAAATTTGGATACACCGTTCATTTTTAACAAAATATTATCTAACTGCTCATGTCAAAAACGACACAGAAAAAAAGGATTTTATTATGTTTCTTGTTAAGAATAAACATTATATTGGCGTACCACAAGACAAGCGATAAGGAGCATCGAAATTGGTGCAATCCTAGATAGGTAAGTACTTAAGGGCCGGTAACCGATGATTTTTTTGAATCATAAACGATTTTGTAAAAAAAAAATCAGCGTAAGACACGTGCTACAGTACACTGCGGTACAAAGTTTTCTGTACGGAAGCTCGACTGCTAGATTTTTAAAGGTTTTCAGCCAGACAGGGACTTAAGGAGAGGGAGATATGAGAGAACGAGACGTACACACTGAATTATACACAACACCGCACACACGCTTAAGCGTTAATCAAATGAACTGTAATTAAAGTAGTTAAAGCTTGACAACAATTGACTAATAATATAAAGGAGAACAACAACTATGACACGCATTTAGTGTGTCGATTAACAAATATAAAGGCATAGATCCAACAGAATCTTGATCTTAAAGGTTAGAGTATTTATTGCATGATATGCAAGAAGTAATTCACTGCTACAATATTTCTCGAGAGACTATGGCGAACTGCCGGATCAGTCGCAGCGAGTGGTTAGTATAGTGTTGCAAAAACGTATAGCGCACAGTCTCAGCGATTGGTGGTCACATAGGATCTTCAAAGCGTGCGATTAATTACCACAAACGATTCGTTTACCAGTGATTCGGTAAGCTCATTTATCTCAAGCCAATGCATTACAAAACTGCAAACTAACAACCTAATATTTTTATGTCATGAATACTCCCTAAGTTGATGTACAGTAGTCAGTGCGAATGAACATCAAGAAAATATCGTAAGTTTCATAAAATTACTATGATCTGAACTCACATTATAATAAACAAAGTAAAGGGAGATATCAGACAGTAAATAAACATTGCCTATCTCCTTACAATCTTTAACTATCTTGGTTTTTCAAGATTAAACTTAATTAATTAATTTTTAACGCATGCATTTTTTTTTATTTTTCAATATTATTATAATCACAAAGAAAATGACACATGATAATTTACTATCAAATATTGATCGTATTTTTAATTATTATGTTTAATTTTATAAATATTTCGTAAGAGCATCAGTTTATAATTCGGTCTAGTAACAGTTATGCTAATGGTCTTAAACTTTACCGCTCTGACCAAAGACTTACGGTCCTTTGAAAATTTCAATAATGTGGCCTAGGGGCAACCAGCCAGGTGACACAAGCTTATTTTTATTGAGAACTATGTCCCTTATTTGCATAGATCGTTTGGGTAAAAGCAACTTAGAGCGCGTTTGCAAATTATTAATCTACTCTGATGACCATCTCTTCTAAACAACTTGCACAGCTTGAGTTATTAGTATCTACCTACGTGAGGGAGAAATTTTTTCGAGAGAAGCGTCATGGTCTGGTACAGAGAAAACACATCTAAGAGTCAAGAAGTGTGCAGGAGTAAGCGGGCTTGAATAGCTTAGATCATCAGTTAAAGGGCTCGAAGGTCTTGTATTAAGGCACGATCCAATTCGGCAAAGGAGAGTTGGAAATTCAACGAATGTAATAATCTCTTAACAAGTGACCCTTTTTAATGAAATTTCATTGACATGACTGTAGATTCCCAGATAGTGCCGAAGTGAGGAGCCGTAGGAGGATTAAAATACCACTGTTTACCAGATAAAGTCAACTTATCTGCAGAGGAAGTAGACTGTCTTTGTGCTTCCCACATTTTTCTCAATTCATTGTTAGCTCCAACTAAATTGGTTCCCTCACCACTTTAAAGACCAGTACAGTGACCACGAAAGAAAAAAACAGTTGCTAGGCAGCAACAAATAAATCATCGGAATAATCTTCCACTACTTCTAAGGGGACAGCCTTAACAGCTATACAGAGAAATATTACAACGTAGCCATTTAGAGTTTGCCTTCCTCGACACTTTAAGATTCGTATGAGAAAAGAGCCATCATATCCACATCAGCTTTCTGAAATTTAGGACTCTGCATGACTTGAGAACTTGGAAACTTTCCCTTGAATTGGGTCTACGTTTTGGCCCCATATCGACGACAAAGAAGCCAACGGCTTAACTCAACCTTAACTAAATCTCTGCCACGCAATATCCAGTAATTCTGTCTGAATATAATAAATGAAATTTCTACACATCCGTGTAAAGCAAGTCGATGATAATAATCCATCAATAGGTGAGTCATCATAACTGGACAAAGTCAAGAGGGCTTAGCATCAGTATCTAATAATGAATTGCTTCATCTACCACTGATTCGCATCATATCATCTTGAATTAACAGGGCTAATTTGTGTAGTCGAATAGGGAAAGGCAAGAGTTCAAGTTCTTTTAGGGCATTATTCCTTCGAAGAACGGAAGTCAGCGGAAAATTGGCGCTGTTTATAAGCCTAGATTAACAATAAATAAGAAATTTTCAGCTCCTTGGTGGTCAAATCTATAAAAAAATGGTTGTGAGAACTACGCATGAAAAAAAAAGAAAATTTTGGTTGAAAGCAAAAATCTCCACAGAAAAATCACTTGATACTTTAATTAAACTCCTGTGTGGGTAGTTGTAGACAATGCATAAGAAACCGCGATGACGCGAAGCAATCTTTTTTATTTAAAATAGCAACCATAAAGATCATCTACATTGGTCATGGGTTGTAAGAGATTTATTTTAATCCTTTAATATCAAACTTACTGACAGAGATTCATCAAAAATTGGAACCGTGACTGAAGGGTACCCAGAGTCGAGTTTGTGTAAGAGCTCAGGGCCGACGAACCACAATCTTTGCTCACTTAATTGACCAGGTTCTACACCACGAGAAGCCGAGTCTGCGGGATTTTGTTTGGACTTAACATGGTGCCATTCTGCTAAGGGTAATATCTGAAGAATATTGGAACATCTGTTTGCGACAAAGACTGGCCATTTTGAACGTGGTGCATTAAGCATCGAGA
This sequence comes from Copidosoma aretas, assembly GCA_030522625.1. Lineage (NCBI taxonomy): Eukaryota > Metazoa > Arthropoda > Insecta > Hymenoptera > Encyrtidae > Copidosoma > Copidosoma aretas. The sequence goes on along the minus strand of JAPYYV010000159.1, from coordinate 22,098 downwards.
ATCAGGCAATGCATTATAACATTCTTTCTTGGCCAACAGGCCACAAAATAGTTTACAACCGTAGAAAGAAGTTGAGCTGCACATCGTTTTATGCATTAGAGGCTCAACGTCTTTATAGGACGGACTTTGGTTTTAACCAATTAATGTGTGACAGACACCTAACTATTAAGAATAATCCTAAGATTAACAGCAGCTACATGGGCAGACTTAGATGCATCAGCGTAGCCGTGAATCTCTAGCAACTTATAATTAGTGAAATAAAAGTTCCAATGAAGGAGAAATACTTAATGTGATCTATAAATTTTGTTTAACCATTTATTTCAAGAGGCAATGATAGATTTTGGCAATGAGTGCCCCAATAAATCTTTAGCAACTAAAGTTATTTTAATATTACTGTAGCAACGATGAATACGGGAGCAAGCCAACCTAACGAATCATACATCCTTGCTAACTGCGTCAAAACTGATCGTCTAGTCCAGATCAATAGACCTTTGCTAACTGAAAATCAAAACTGAAACTCATTGCTGGTATGGTTTTAAGTCAGCCTGAAAACTGGAATAATTATATTACTTTCTTTGAACTCCTTAGGTTATTTAGACAATTTTTTCACTGAGGTATCTGACAAGATTTAAGAAGGAGCCGAAGACCACTTTTTGAGAGGAAATCCGCCTTGCCCGGTCATATCTAGTTTTTACATTTTTTTTCGGCGTCTGTCAAGGCGTGACCATTAAACAGGCAATCGTCAATGTATAACTCCTCTCAAATTAATTTAGCAGCTACAGGATGAAAAACAGCGTACTTAGTTGCCAGCTATCGCAGAACACGAGTAGCTACATGAGGGAAACTAACAAGATTATATGCAACGGTGGTAAGCAAAAACGTCTTTCACTGGGCACAAGGCTCAGATCTCCAGAGGATTGCCTGATAGACACGGTCATCTCGATGGACTACGATTTGGTGAAATATCTTCTCCACATTAGAAGTGAAGTCAATTTGATGGAATAGACATTTTTCGAAAAGATTTATTAACAAATTATGCCCTAGATGCAAGATTCAGGTCAGAGAAGCTCTGGTTCGGCTCTTAGAAAAGCCATTGAAGACAACCCTCAATTTTGGATTTTGATTGTTACGTTTGAAGACTCCATTATGAGGTAGAAAATTCACAGCGAGACTGGGATGATCGGAAGCAACTCTTACATATCCAAGGGCGATGTAATTTGACATGAACGCGTGAAAAGCATGATGTAACTTTAAATCCTTTTCGAACTTCGATTTTAGGTTTTTAAACGTAGCAGAAGCAAGCGATGAGAACCGTTTTGTATATTTCTTAAATCTTATTTATCAAATTTAAAGGTCAATCTCATGACGTATCGACCGTTGGTTTGTCGAGAATGAGTACAAACGAAATGTTCTTGACATAAGGGGTTTTCAGAGCCTGATTTAGGTTTAACACTAGGCTCCTAAACTTTCCAAAACTCTTACACAAAATATAACGATTCGGAATCCTCTCTCACATGTAACGTTATACAATGCTTGGCTTGCATGTAAGGTGTTACAATAGACCTAGAGAGTAGCCATCCCAGCTTAGAAGAAGAAGCTATTAGTTGATCGATGCCACCCTTGCCATAGAGTTGTTTATATTGATAGCATAAATAGAAGCTCAAGCAACAGGTCTATTCTATCCAGTCTATAGTGTTCAGGGTCTGCTGGAAGCAGACCTTGCACATGATCTAGGTCTATTAATTCCTTTGAAAAAGAAGGTTCATGCAAGGAAAATAGAGAGACAGACTAAGCTTTAACTTTACAACTGAAATAAGATTCAAAATGAGGTTTGTTCTGAAAAAGCACTGATTTTTGTTACCGATGGATGTCGGTCTTCAACGCCAGTTAATAAAACATTGGTTTTCAGTCTTTTGAGACGTAAGAGGTCGTAAAGTGATTTTAAAATCAAAAAGGACTACGAGCATTGATCAATGAGAGCTCTAAATCTGAGTCGAATACCATGGTTATCAACTATATGTACAACAGCAGTCACCAAAAAAACCTTTGGCACCTTGAGGAGGCTCATGCCACTTACTTATTTACGTCAGGCAAAACCTTTTTTCAGCTGTTGTTTTATTGGATGGAACAGGGTTTCAATAAATCTTTTACTATTACCTTTAGAAGCTTGACCATCCTGTGTCGAGCTAGACTCATTCCTGTGCATCAGTGTGTGGTGTTTTTTACTATGAACTGAACAAGTATATTTTGAAGCACACTGTCTCTGAGAATGTCTTCCAAAGCAGTTCATACATGTTTGCTTATTATCAATAAAGCGTTTATTTAAGACCAATCTTTTAACCCATCACACTAATGCAAGGAATGAGCCTAATCATATAATGTGCAGGTAATGTTGCTCATACCGGTTACACAAGAAGTAGTCTGATGTAAAGATACTTGTTTACTAAACTTACTCCTTCAAATGTCGTCACTGTTATGGTTGACGGGTTATATACTTAAAGCCTCTGAGGGTATTATCTGTGCAGTAATGAAATCGCGCAAATGCTGACTAGAAACTGGGTTTGTGCTGCTACCCAGGTGCTTTTGACAGTAATTGTTAGCATAGAAATCGAGCTTACTGGCTACAAAAGCAGTAAATCTTTCTTTATTTCTTTTCCTTCTCCTCAAGGCTATGAGTAAGTCAAAGCAGCCTAACATTTCTATAGAGATTTGCTCTATTGTAACGCAGGAGCTGGATTTAATTGGTTGACAATTCAACAGAGAATTAGTGCGATTTCTTACCAAACAGTGATGATTGTCGTGAGACGTAGTTAAGGCCCCGCAAGCCTGTGTGTGATTGTCCTCTGTAAGAGGGATATTACTAATCAGGTCAGAGGGTTTACCGGAAACGTTACTGCGCAGAAGTTGATATTTCGTGATAAATGGTATCATTTCTTTTCGGTAACCAGAGCTCCAAAAACATTACGAAAATTTTCCCAGTGATCGAAGTTACCAGAGAAAACCAACAGATCGGTGGAGGGTAACGGAGAATATCTCTAATAGTTATTTGGGATAAGAGCTGGAATTGTTCCTGGAAGAAAGGAGGTACCACTATTCAAATCAAATAAGTGATCCTCGAACGTCCTTACGACAGAGTAATACTCGTATGTATTTAAACAATGTGCAAAGACATTGTCAGAAAAGTATGCATGTTAAGTATCTAATGCTTTAAGCTGTAGTGTCAAGGCATCGATAGCCTTAACCTGTACCAACGCGTCTTTTCCCTGTTGCAGTCAGGACACACCTTGGCTCTAGGTCATCTTGGCTGTGCCAAGTTTTTTAGAATTGGTAAAGTCATTTTTAATCTTAGTGTAAAGACCAAGCTGTGTAGAGTATGAGGTTTGCATGCTCATGATTACTCTCAATAACAACTATCACCTGGCAGGAACAATACTCAACAACCAGAGTGATATAGGCTAAGACATTACAAATAAATAGTACAGGGTGACTGTTCAATAATAAGATTCAAACAGTCATAGAATGTAAGAATACACAAAAATTATTCATACGCGTGCACTAGTAGTCTTAATATTGCTAAAAACGACACCAGGTCAGCAGCAATGATAGTAATACAGACCGTTGAGACCTAATCTAGAACGGGAGTAATAGTACAGCATCAGAAACAGGTTAACTCGTGATACAGCAAGGGTTCCCGCAGCAGCATCAGCAGCATCAGGGCGGTTACAAGTTGGCCCGCACAGAGAGGCCCGCAGCAGCAATAGCAGCAGCGGGGTAAGCACACGGTAGCCCGTATAGGAAGACCCGCATCAGCAACAGCAGCAGTGGGGAAAGCTTATGGTGGCCCGCACAGAGAGGCCCGTAGAAGCACCAGAGGAGCCGAATAATAAATTGCCGTGAAAAGGCTAACAAGCGAGCCGAGTGCTGAATTTTCTGCTAGCAATGATCAGAGACCGAGCAACAATGGCCATTAAAACGGCATGTATTAATGCTGCAAAATTGCTCTCGTGCAGATCCAGCAGGGCCAAAAGATTTTAAATTATCTGGGTCATAGACAGTTTAAAAAGAATATTAGAACAATTAAAAATCTCTTGGAAGTAATTGTCCCTTTCTGCCTTCGAAGTAGACCGTTTTTGGTAGAATGACCCATATGCATATTTTGGTACGGAAGCAAAAGTGTCTAGACCAACAACAATTTTTTGTTTCTATCGCTTACAATTTAGGAGCTTTTTTATTCATTTGTTTGCTTGACGATTAACAGTCAATTTTATCTGAAAAACCGCGTTTTTACTTCTTTTCGGTGTAGTAAAAGTGCCAATAGTCTCAATAAGGACATTGGTTTTTCTGGCAACATTGGCACGTAGCAATATTTATTGTTAATAATATTTATAATAATTTTGCTATAACATTGAGACCAATAACAAGCAACTACAGACATGCTTAGCAAACGTAATGGTCAAATGGTCATGAATTAATCACTACAACACAGATTTTACGTTATTCTATACGATCCTAGTATTAAAAATCACGTTTTAGCCAATTTTGCAGTAAAATTCTGCGGTTTTCTGGATTTTTCAATTATTTTTTTGGATTTTGTACATCACATAACTACTTACACAGCGAGACCAATACATTGTAAACATTTCAGCAAAATAGAAACAAAGCATTTTAAAGTAATATTTCATTATACCCAAACTATACGTGATTTGAACATAGTACTACGTAAACGAGTACAATCAGTATAGTTCCGTTAACGTGTTCAAGTACATAATAGTATGATAATATACAAATAATATCGTGGAATAAAAAAAGGACAAGACTTTGCCCTTGCAAGACCTTGTGTTTTAATATGGACCAAAAACTATATTTGTGCGCAGCGATGTTTTTGTCCCCTGAGAGCACCCATAAAAATGTTTGTCTTCGACGTATTCTGCTTCTTGTATAAGATATGCCATATTACTATAATTCTAAATATTATAAATAAATTGTTTATAACATAATAAATAAAACCAAGTGATCCAGAGTGCTTACTGGCTTCGTTTGTTTATGATAACTAATTATTTATAACAGTAATCATAATTTTAGAATAAACAAACTAGATGTACTAGTGCTCTGGGTTGTATGGATTTAGTTTTTATCTTATGAATAATAGTTTTTAATAAGGTGGCTAATAAGCACCCTATAAAGTGAATCTTATTTTTCATATTAGTATAGTGAGCAAGTCCAGTAAGTTCTCTGGTATACTTGATAAGAGTTTTCATGTAATAAATAATAATGTTTTAATAAACCATCGGGACCAGTAAGTACTTTAAGTCACTTAATTTTAGTTTTTATGTCATGAAAAAAAAGTTTTTAGTTAACAAAGTAAGCCAGTAAGAGAGCGTGCACGAACTACGTTGACGATTTTGGAGAGGGGGGTCTCATAAAGTACTTCGGTTGGTAACGGTCGGCGAGGGGGGATCAGTTAAGTCAACGTTACAAATTAAAGTCAATTTTTTAACGTTTTTTACATGAAACAGTATTTTACTGAGATATTCGCTTCATGCAAGTTCGGTGCTGCCCTAATTTTTCAGGACTTTCCATGTTAAATCTTACGGAGTAAAATGAGTTGGAGTAAACGCCGTGAGCATAATTTCAGGACTTTTACGTAAGAATAGGTGTTAACATGACGAGTGGCGCCAGCCCTCCCTTCCAATGACTTGCACGAAGCGAATAAAACAGGGATAAATATGGACTACCTTGACATGTACGCACACGGAGAAATGTAATTGGATATGATTTTCAAAAATTGTATTCATAAGTCGAGAGAGTAAGTTCAGACATTTTAGCAGCAATAATGAGTCCAACCACATCGTCTACTGTCCACCATGTTTGATCCACATTACTTAAAGGTATTTCATTTATTAAAAATACCAACTTTAAAGACTGGAGACTAAGTTATTTAATTTTGTCTAAACTGAAGGTTATATTTTACATACAATATATTACATCAGTTTTCATAATGAAACCTTAGACTAGTATCATATTGATGTCATTTGTACGTAAAAAAGTATATGTATGACTTGTAATAAATTTGATGTGTGAATGATTAAAAATGATGACCACAAACTATTCAGTGGTTTCCTTTGTGTGCACAATGCTTAAGTATCATTATAGGTTTTTATGATCAGACTATTATGCGGGTACAAATATTGTGCAAAAAAAAAAAAAAAATTAATCCCAATAATGTTTTGTGGCCATCATTTACTACTTTGTTATTAATTTTTTGTGTGCAATAATTGTACACTGCACATAGTCTATCTTTTAATATACATTCAAAATCATTATTTACTTTTGTAAATCAATCAGAGTCGAAGTCTACATTGATTTTTGGGTAAGGTGGGGGGGGGGGGGGGTTTACAGTTTTCCTACGGTTGTCAACAAAGGGGAGGGAGGGGGTCAAAAATATTGAAAACTTGTCAATGTAGTTCGTGCACAATCCCTAAGCGCTCTGGGTAATTTGATTCAAGTAATTATGTTAATAATTTTTATATCAAGAAACGAGGCGAGTAGGCGCTCTGAGTTACTTGGATTTAGTTACGACGCGATGAATAATAATTTTGCAAAAAACAAACGAGGTTAGTATAAGAGCTGGGTTGCTTGGTTTAAGTACTTATGTAACAATACTAATTTATTATTTATTTATCAATCAAGGTCAGTAAGGGCTCTGGGTACCCTCGATTTAATTCTTGTTATACAAATAAAAATTACTTAACCGATAAACGTGGTTAGTTAGTACTCTGTGTAACTCAGTATACTTGCATGCTTTAATAACAACTTATTGATTTATAATCGAGGCCAGTAAGCACCTTTGGTTCCTGGTTTTAGTTTTATGTGATATAAATAACAATGTATAAGCTGATAAAACGAGATTAGTAAGCGCTCTGGGGCACTTGGTATACGTGCTTGTGAGAATAACAATTTTTTGATTGATAGTAAAGGACAGTAAGTCTTCTTGGTAGCTTCTTTTAAGTATATAATAATTTGTTAATAACAATTCATTAATTACTAATCGGGGCCTGCAAGCTCTCGATTGCTCGATATCCATGCTTTTGTTTCAGTACCGAAACATACATGTATGAATGAGTTCCTTACACATAATTTAATCGAATTTACACTATAAAAAATCGCTCGATAACACTACTTAATAATAGAACCATTTCACTAGTAAATAATAAAATATAACGATATAGAATTATTTCAATTGCTATCAAAAAGTAGTGCCATACGATTTCACGTCGGAACGCAAATTCATCTACGACTATTCGTCGTATAGTAGTGACGTGTACGATCCTTCGTCGGAACGGAAGGGCTTGTACGGTTTTTCGTCGGAAAGTATTGGTGTGTACGAGCCTTTGTGCCAAGCAAAGGCCAAGCTTTTTCCCAGACACTATGTATATGCCGTATTGCCGGCCGCGGCGGCTGGGGTCCGAAAGTGTTGCGATAGAGTGGGGAGAGAGAGCCCAAACGAGACAGGGCTCGGGAAATTTGGGCGCGAGATTTAAAAATATGTGCGTTACTGATTACAGACCCTGGCATGCTTGCGAGGATACCGACCTGCAAGAGTCGACTTACCGGCAGAGGTCTGGCGGGGACTTTTCAGATTTTGTGTAGGAGTAAGGAGGGGATTTCAGAGAGGGTAAATAATGAGACCGAAAGTATATTTAATACATTTATTAAAACCTTAAGTAATTTTTTACATATTGTGATTTCGAATGCATTTCTTTTACAAATATGTCCAGACAAAAACTAACTAACTCTAAGAACACAACATCAAAATGAATTTCTAAAAAATGATTATCAATTACAGATCTAAGATTTTCTTTGACCTTATTTCGTATGAATAATACATTTTCAGCGATCAGATTTTGCAAGCTAGATGCATCGACTTTATTTGCGAGACTAACCTCTGAATACAAAATAGCTAGCTCGCCCACAATGGAATCCTTGCATTTATCAACTAATGTGACTTGGGACTCAATACGGCGAAGTCTTTTGTCCACACATACAACCGCTTGCACTAGCCCCAAAAAGGTAGACGTTTGGATAACGATTGTTAAACCATACCTTTTCCTTTTTGTGCTGTAATGATTCGGTGTGGTATTGCTGGAGTTTCTGTCGAACACCATAGATCTCATGCCATAGGATGATGTGAACATAAACTTTATGTTGCCCACTTGTACTCGATCGATTTCGCCGATGTCAATGTTGTTAAAATAATTTTTTATTGTAGCAAAATGGTTTTTTAATTTACTTCATGCATAAGCGTTTAGAAATACTCCTTCTCCAAACTGGGATTTTCAAATCTGCACTGAAGGCTCGAAACCGTGGTGATTAACATTGTAGTAAAGCCCCATTACGATTTTTTTTGTAGACGCTCTGTTGACCGGGTACGAATACATTAATACACTTATACGACATATTATAGCAGTACAACTATCTTTTTGATCTTCTATAGAGTTTGTCAAATTCAATTTTTCTCCATCAGAATCATGCGACAAAGAACGTTTTCCCCGTCTTGAGCCGAGTAGAGACATTTCGAAGAATAGTTTAGCGCGTAAATTTAAGACACCAGCGGAAAAATCTCGGAACCGCAACGCAAGCAGCGTCAACAGCACAAACTCACAGGATTTTATTCTACAGTCAAAACTTTTGTTCTTAAGATGCAAGCAACCGTCATGGTCTACAGCATCCAAACTATTATTGTTGTTGTTACACATCTTGTAGCATCGCTCGCCATCGTTGGCTCGCTAGTTGCATAAATCAAAATATTTTTTACTTCTTAGGTCATTCAACAAATTATTTTTGGTTAGAGACTCTGAGGTACTTGTAAGTCGTATCAAGACTTAGATTATTACGTTATATTTACTTAATGAATAGTGATCGAAAAGAACGGAGAATGAAACCTGAACTCTGTTAATAATAAGAGATTTTAATAACTTGAACATGTACAGTTGTTTAAGATGTGTCTGTAATTAAAAATCTTATTTTTAGGTAGCTTAGCTAAAATAAGTCACGTACTTTTATCGTACATTTGTTTAAACTACGATTTCAGTGCCAATCATGGGAGAAAATGTATGAAGTGATTACACATAATGTATGTATCAGTATGCGTACATTATGCCTGACAAAGTCACTATGGGATTCCATGTCAGAAGGGATACCCTTACTAATAAACTTTATGTGCTAAATTCACTACTGGTATCGATGCCCTGCGAAGTTGGCATAAGTATTATTGACGTTACAGTTGTAAAGTTATCTGACATTTCCTGTTTATTTAATATTTTAACGACACATTCAACATTTTTGATAACCTAGTTATCCTATTTTTTACTTTTAAAGATCAGGCAATGTATTTCTATTGGTAAGGAACTCATAGATACACATAAATCATTAGAATAAATGATTTTGTCATATTCACTCAAGGGATAGAAATTAATAATATAAATAAGGTATGTACACTATACATCTACATGGAAATTTTGAGTAATAAGTAAGCAAACTTATATTAATATAATAAATAAATAATTTTCGAGAGCTTTTAACTAAAAAGTATTCAATTTTAACAATTTTACTGCAAGTTTACGTAAGAATTTTAATTTGATTCTCTCGTAACTGGCTCAAGTAAGATGCTAAATTTAATGGAAAAAAATTTGGTTACCAAATTTTTGTTATATTTTTCTTACTGAAAATACCATTAAAAACAATCACCTACAGCGATTATACTACAAAATTTTTCAGACACAAGTTATATAATAATTGCAATGGTTGACTTTAGAAGATTTTTTAAAAAACGCATTCGCCTTTAGTGCGTGTAGGTAAGCTGCTTGTGTTACTAAAGTGTTTTAACCCTGCTATATTAAAAGTTAGGGTGAAGGACTATCATTTTTACAATTTTTTTAGGATTTCTTGTATCTGGTTTGTAAATGCATAACGAATTTTTGGTATCTATTTTTTTATGCATTTAAAATCCTAAACCTATCTTGAAATATATAGAAAATTGTGTATTGCAATAGTGAATATGAAGTTCCTTGATTTTTTTTTTCAATGCTAACATATACCGTTTTTATTGTGATAGTAATAGTTTATTAAAAAACTACTTCCTTGACGCAGAAATTAGTAGATTCCATGTCTAAGAAGCTATCGCCATTACTTTCACGAGTCTCTCATATTTCATAGCATATTTTTTTATTATAAAGATCATGTAAATTATTATATTTACTTAGGGACTTATAGATAGCCATAAATATTGTAAATTAAAGAATAACATAACTTCGTCGTATATACTTAGGCTATGAACATTTTTAGCATTAAACATGTATGTACATATTTGTACACGTCAAGAATTGTAAGTTATGTTATGCCTGACGTATGACTAATGGATTCCATGTACTTAATAGTTAAAGATATATATGCTAAATCAACTAGAGGTGTGTATATATATTTATGTATACATACATCCTGAAAAGTTAACATGAGTGGTATTGATGTTTTAGTTTGCACTTTATGTGACACTTATTGTTAAATAAAAATTTAAATTACACATTAAAAAATGTTTTCGATGATTTCATCAACATTGGAGAGATTCTTTATTAAATTATTTTTGGTTAGGGACTTAGAGGTACACATTAATTATTGGAATAATCTAGTTGCGTGGTAGAGCCACTTGTCAGTTCGAGTAGCAGACAAAGCATGGCTATCGTGACACTATATCAGATTATTACGTCATATTTACTCAGTGAATAAATAAAGTAATCGAGAAAAACGAAAAATGACAACCTCAGCTATCCCTAGAGATAAAATATTTAAATAACACTAAAATATGCAATTGTTTAGGATAGGTCTATAATTTGAAATGGTATTATTAGCTAGCTGAGCTAAAATAAGTAATGTAATTTTTAGAAAGATATGTGTTAAAACCGCGATTGCAGTGCAAATCATTGGAAAAAATGTATAAAGTGATTTCTCGTACGTATTCCTTGATAATTGATGTAACTATGGTTAAAATGCAGTACGTGATTGTTGTAGTTTATGATGTATATGCGTGAATTCGGACGAATAGGTTCATATGACTAAAATGAGCTTTAATCAGAAAAACTTATTTTCGCAAATGGCTAGGACTGACATTTCTGTCATTGTTGCACAATTTTCATCAATAACGAAGTAATTTATAGGTTTATCGCTGTATGTAAAAACTTAAAACTTTTACTATGTATTGTGGTTTTTATATTATTTGATTTTAATTGTATACATGTGTAAGAGCCTGAGACACTATCTCAGCCACTTACGGGAGAAGCATCCACATACATTTTGATAGTTGCAGCCTCAACACAAAATTTTTTTGTGATTTCAGGTTTCAGAGGATTTCAAATTAATTTATTTTCTGTTTGTGTATTTTTTTATTAATGTTTTCTGGACTTTATAAAGAATGAATATTATACGAAAGGTGTGTAATTCATATCTATTTACTAAGAGATATATGTTTGTGTTTTACTGCAAGCAAGATGATGTGATTTTAAATTGATATAGAAGCTTATAACAAATATGCCTTAACAACTGCTTATAAATATGTTAAGCTTTATCATTGGTATTATATGCCTGGAGCAGTATATAAGATATTGATGTCCAATATCTTGCATTTTGCAATTCTGACTTTAGATTGATGAATGATCGGTGACATAAAAAATGTTTATATTCTAATTTGAGGCTGCATTAAAATTTCTGCCCCTATAATAAATTTTTCATCGTAAATTTCGCAAATCTGACTTTCTAATCGTAATCAGTTATCCTAAAAACCACAAAGTCATAAATTTAAAGACAACTTAAAATGATTATGTGACTTTATGGAAATTTGCGTAGGTTTTCTCAGTTTGCTCTTACATTGTCATGGTGATAAGCTACATAATAATAAGCTTTTGTATATATTGTATATATCTTGCGAAAATCACCTCAACCTTTCTCACGACACGAACCACAGCTAAAGTTACTCGTCAAAATCGTTTAAAATTGTACAAGTGCAGTGTGTCCGCAGAATTGAACATTCGCATCACTGTTTTGTAAGAGTTTTGAATCAATTTACGTACTATTTAAATCATATACTATGTGACATAGCCCAAACAGGGCAGCTGAGTCGTATAAGCATTTACAATTCATTTAGGGTACGCAACATTAAGCAATAGAAGCACCCGATTATTTACACGTCATAGATATTTATTTTCCACTTTCTTATGTAGCACAGCCAGACAATTCGATACTTGATTTCTTGGAGGACTTGTAAAAATTATAAATTAACTAATGCAAAAGTTTGAATAACATTTCGCTGATAGCAGTTTATCGTGAATTATAATAATAAGTAATAATAGTAATAATCATCATCATAATGTTAATAGTGATGATTGTTATAATAACAATAACGTGATCTTCCACTTGATTTTTATCAGGGAATATTTATGATTTCAACCAAGAAACAAAAAAAAATGATGTCTTGTGTGGGCCGAAGCTGGGTACATATGGATTTTAAAAAAAAATTCCCTACACGTGCGCCACATTAGGGCAGACTCAGAAAAAATTTAATAGTCACGCAGTTTTATTATATAATATAAGATAATTGCTTGTTTGCTGTTCAAAATAATATTAAATTAATATTCTCGCATTGAATTAAGGCTTCGAGGTAAAGAAAGAATAAATAAGATAATCAACTAATTTTTTCTGTAGACTATATCACAGCAGACGTTACTCATCGAAAGTATTTAAAAATGTACAAAAGTCTGATGTCCACATAAATTATTATTTTTATCACAAATTTGGTGATAGCTTCAAATGTGTCCACGTACAATTTAAAAAAATCGTAAGCTAGGAATCAGAACTTTAATTGACACAGACGTGTTGCTAACTTTTGAAAATCTCAAATTTATTGATACATAATATTACATTTATAATTCCTTTCTCTGTTCTCATGAATAAGAATCTCTTAAGCAAATATCAATCTTTACGACAAATAATAGAAGTTGCTTCCAATAAATTATCTTTAAGCTACCTTTGAGATTTTTAATATATTTATTTTTTTAAAAAAGGATATTTGTTATTTCGGTTATACTTTTTTAGTCATTTTACCATGAAATCATTTAATACTTAAGTTTTTTTATTCTAAAAACATGACTCGACGCCTCCGACAAAGAACCGTACACCAGCAGCTCCTACAAATAACCATACAGCTCAAGACTTCTAACAAAAAACCGTATGCGTCGCTACTATCCGACGATGAACTGTACACGTCGTTACTTTCCGACGAAAAACCGTTCACGCACATGCGTTCAAACAAAAACCCTACACGCCGCTACTTTCCAACGAAGAACCGTACAAGTAGCTACTTTTCGACGAAAAACCGTACACGCCTTTGCGTTCCGACGAAGGCTCGTACACACCGATACATTCCGACAAAAAACCGTACATGCCCTTGCGTTCCGACGAAGAATCGTACTCGCCTCTACTATACGACAAATAGTCATAAATGATTTTGCGTTCCGACGTGAAATCGTTTGGTACTACTTTTTGATAAATAATGCTGTATCCTTATATTTTATCATTTACTGGTGACATGGCTCTATGATTAAGTAGTGTTATGGAGCAATTTTTTATAGTGTAAATTCGATTAAATTATGTCTAAAAAACTCTTTCATATATGTATGTTTCGGTACTGAAACAAGAGTATGGATATCGAGCCATCCAGAGCGCTTGCAGGCTTCGTTTGGTAATCAATGAATTGTTATCAACAAATTATTATACAAGTAAACGAAGTTACCCAGAACACTTACTAGGCTTTACTATCAATCAATAAATTGTTATTCTCACAAGCACGTATACCACGTGCCAAAGAGCACTTACTGACCTCGTTTTATCAGCTAATACGTTGTTATTTATATCACATAAACTAAAACCAGGTAAGCGAGAGCGCTTACCGGTCTCGATTATAGACCAATCTAGTATTATTCAAGCAAGCACGTATACTAAGTTACCTAGAGTACTTACTGGCCACGTTTATTAATCAATAAATATTTATTTATATCACAAAAATTAAAACCAGGTAACCCAGAGCGCTTACTGACCTCGATTGATAAATAAATAATAAATTTTTATTAATACATAAGCACTTAAACCAAGCAACCCAGCTCTTATACTAACGTCGATTGGTTTTTGAAAAATTATTATTTATTACATCATAACTAAATCCAAGTAACTCAGAGCGCCAATCGCCTCGTTTCTTTATACAAAAATTATGAACATAATCACTTGAACCAAATTACTCAGAGCGCTTACTGGCTTAATTTGTTCATTAAAAACTTTTTTTTATAACATAACTAAAACCGAGTTCTTTACTGGTCTCGATTGTTTATTAAAACATTATTATTCATAACATGAAAACTCAAACCAAGTATCACTGAGAACCTCACTGGCCTTGTACACTATACAAAGATAATTCATGATATAAAAAAAAAATATATTACATAGGGTGCTTATTAGCCTCGTTATTAAAAAACTATTATTCATAAGTTAAAAACTATATCTATACTACCCAGAGCGCTAGTAAAACTAGTTTGTTTGTTCTACAATTATAATCTCTGTGATAAATGATTGATTTTCATAAACAAACGAAGCCAGTAAGCGCTCTGAATCACCTGGTTTTATTTAATATGTTATTAACACTTCATTAATAATATTTGAAATTATAGTAATATGGCATGTATTAAACGAGAAGCAAGATACATCGAAAATAACCATTTTTATGGGTTCTCTAAGGGGACAAAAACATTGCTGAGCACAAATATAGTTTTTTGACCATATTAAAACATAACCCTAATCAATACTTTTTGTATGGTATCATTATAGTATTAATGTTAAAATTTCTGAAAAAAAATAAAGAGCCAATAGAGTATCATAAGAGATACGCAGAACTGATTTTCCAGAGTTGTATGAAAAAATACTTAAAGAAAATTTTAAAGTACGCCATAGCATGGACAAAAAGCATAATTGACCTAAAATAATGATTTTAAGTGCTATTTTTACAAGGAAAAAATATTATTGTGCATAAATATAGAGGTTTAAGTAAATATCAAAACATAACCTATGTTATAACGTTTGATTGAGCGATACTGAAAAAAAGGTAAAAAATGTGTAACAATTATGGTACATACACCAGCCTTTCATATTAGTAAAACAAAAATTTACAAGGGCCAATTCTCGTCCTTTCTTTGTTATAGGATATTATTTGTATATAATTATACTATTATATTAAGTACTTGTACATTTCAACAAAATTATACTAATTGTACTCGTTTACGTAGTACTATGTTCAAATCTCGTATGGTTTGGGTATGATATAATACTTTAAAATGCTTTGTCTCTATTTTGCTGAAATTTTTACTATGTATTTGTCTCGCTGTGTAAGTAATTATGTATTGTGCAAAATACAAAAAAATAATTGAAAAATCCAGAAAACTGCAGAACTTTACTGCAAAATTGGCTAAAACGTGATTTGTAATACTAGGATCGTATAAAATAACGTTGAATCTGTGTTGTAGTGATTAATTTATAACTATTTGACCATTGCGTTTGCTAAGCATGTCTGTGTTTACTTGTCATTGGTCCCAATGTTAGAGAAAAATTGTTATCAATATTATTAACAATAAAAATTGCGACGTACCAGTGTTGCCAGAAAAATCATTGTCCTTGTTGATACTATTGGCACCTTCACAACACCGAAAAAAAGTAGAAACGCGGTTTTTCAGATAATATTCACGGAAAATCGTCGAGCCAACAAATTAATAAAAAAGCTCTTAAATTTTAAGCGATATAAATAAAAAATTATTGATGGTCTAGACGATTTTGTTTCCGTACCAAAACATGCATATGGGTCATTCTACCAAATAACGGTTCGAAGGCCGAAATGGACAGACACTTTAAAAGGGTTTTTAATTCGTCTAATTTTTTTTTTAATTGTGCATGACCCAAATAAGTCACAATCTTTTGGGCCCTGCTGGTCTGAACAAAAAAAATTTTGCAGCATTAATACATGCCGTTACGGGTTCTCATAGAATTATTAATTTACCCTTAAAATGGCTTTAATACCGTTATTTTAGCGTGCATAATGAAAATAATACTTTCTTCTTGCACCTACACGACGTACTTACAATCTACATTCGTCAACTTTACTATTCAAGTCTTTGAATCGAGATTACAGCGCATTTAATGAGAATTACTCTTGGCCCTTACGCTTGCAGGAATAACTTTCCACTCACTATCATATAATACATCAGTCAAATCGATCCGACAACCCTACGCAAAGATACAATGCGTTCTGTATCGTTACAGGATAGCATTACGGGTTCTCAGCAAAACTTCGTAAAATCACGATTGCGGTGCTATGAATGAGAATTACACTTCAATCTTGCACATATAATAATAACTTTTTACCGTCTATCTTATGCTACCCCATTTAGGTCGATCCAAAAACCCCACGCAAAAATTCAACACACTGTTTAGCGTTACGGGTTCGCAGATTTTAGTTTAGAACGACCGACTTTCCGAATTCGCAAGCCTGTTACACTAGCTAGTCATAATAAAAACAGCAAAACGTTCGTGCGATATTCTTAAGTTTTGTAAAATACAAAAGCTTAAATTGAGCGCTTAAGTTCAACGGTATAAACGTGCAAAAGCATTTTTCGCGCAAATTTCAAATGTCTGAGATTTTGTTCCCGCAACTTTACCAGCATCTCAGTCTTATACACGATCTTTTTTGGCTCTTAAAATTACATGAAAGTGTTAGTGACGTCAATACCTACAAAATTTTGTGCCGCAGGAAAAATTAAAAAGCCGTATGTAGCTTTCAGTGGTCGTAAAAAGTAAAAATTTAGGAGTGGGACACGAGCCATAACGCTATTTTAGCCTCTTTTTTTCGCGAAAACTAAAACAATACACTTTTTTGATCTTATTTTTATTGTACCATCAGCAGAAAAACACTGTTGATGAATTAAAAAAATTTTCAGATTGAAATCTCATTACGTGACGGTGTTATCGAATAGAGCATGAAATAGAATATTTTTGGTATGACTCATGGGTCATTCTACCAAAAACGGTCTACTTCGGAGGCCGAAATGGACAAACACTTTAAAGGGTTTTTTCATTCTTTTAATATTTTTTTTGTATTTTTCGTGACCTAAATAAGTCAAAACCTTTTGGGCCCTGATGGATCTGCACGAAAAAAATTTTGCAGCATTAATACATGCTGTTTCGGGTTCTTATAAAATTATGAATTTACCCCTAAAATGGCCTTAATATCGTTATTTTAGCGTGCATAATGTAAATACTGCTTTATTGTTGCACCTACACGACGTACTTACAATCTACATTCGTCAACTTTACTATTTTAGCCGATAATCAAACACTATGCATGGATAAAATGCTATTTGTGCGAAAAAAGAAGCGTTACGGGCTCTCTCATTAAAACGTCTTTGAACCGAGATTACAGCGCATGGAATGAGAACTACACTTGGCCCTTACACTTGCATGAAGAACTTTTTACCCGCTATCATATGATACATCGGTGAAGTTGATCTGATAATCATACGCGAAGATACAATGCGTTTTGTATCGTTACAGGATAGCGTTAGGGGTTCTCAGCAAAAAAGGAGCACTACGGGCTCTCAGAAAATCGTCGTAAAATAAAGATTGCGACGCTCTGAATGAGAATTACACTTAGCTCTTGCACATATATCAATAACTTTTTACGTACTATATTATGCTATCTCATTCGAGTCGATGCGACAACCCTGCGGGAAAATGTAACCCATTCTTTAGCGTTGCGGATTCTCAGTTTTTATTTTAGAACGAATAACATTCCAAATTCACAAGCCTGTTATAGTGGCCAGTCGTATTAGAAACAATTGAAAACGTTTTTGCAATATTCTGAACCTTTGTTGAATACAAAACACTTAAATTGGAGCGCTCAAGTTCAACGGTATAAACGTGCAGAAACATTTTCCGCGCAAATGTCAAATTTTTGAGATTTTGTTCCCGCAACTTTACCAGCATCCCAGTCTTAAACACGATCTTTTTCGGCTCTGAAAAGTGCATAACAGTGTTACTGACGTCAATACCTTTGAAATTATGTGCCGCAGAAAAAATGAAAAAGCCGTATGTAGCTTCCAGAAGTCTTCAAAAGTGAAAATTTTAGAGTTGGACACGAGCCCGTAACGCTTTTATAGTCTCTTTTATTTGCGCAAAACTAATACAATAAACTTTTTTGATCTTATTTCTATTGTACCATCAGCAAAAAAACACTATTAATGAATCAAAAAATTTTTCATATAAAAATCTCATTACGTGACGTTGTAATCGAATGGGCCATGTAATAGACCATTTTTGGAATATTGACCAAAATATGAAAGAATTTATTACACATAATTTAATCGAATTTACACTTTGGAAAATCGCTTAATAACACTACTTCATAATAGAACGATGTCACCAGTAATTAATAAAAAATAACGATACAGCATTATTTCAATCGTTATCAAAACGTAGTGCCATACATACAATTTAACGTCGAAACGCAATGTCATGTACAACTATTCATCGGATAGTAGCGGCGTGTACTATCCTTCGTCGTAACGCAAGGACATGCACGGTTTTTCGTCGGAAAGTATCGGTGTTCACGAGCCTTCGTCGGAACGCAATTGCGTGTACGGTTTTTTGTCGCATGTCTTGACGGGTACGTTTTTGGGGCGTCGATGTTGGTCCGAAATGTTGATCCGGAAAAATTTATCAAAAAATTGGTGAATATATATAAAAATATAAGAATGACTCAATAAACAAACAATTGTTTTTTGGCTTTTAGTGAATGTGATGCATTTTTCTTAAAAGTTTCACAGATCTACTCTTTTTTTTAATTTCCATTTATATAGAATTACGTAATAAGTATCCCTCTATTTCACACTTGTACGTATACACATATTATCAAATATATTAAAAAGGGAATGAGACAGAATATTTTCGAACGATATTCAACAAATAGTCGAAAAACCAGATACGATTCCATTCAGCATTTTTACTTTTTGGCATACTATTAATACAATAGAAACAACTAAAATTATCGATGTGAATAATCAAATTACAATATAAGTTCCTAATATATGTTTTTATGAAGGAACCAGAGCTTATTCTATTAGCAGTACAAAAAGGAATCGCATTTACCATTTTCAGTCATTAATACTAGAAAATCACCATTTTTGTCATAAAAATTGAATCGTAATAATGTGCTTCAAAAATAGCGCCAATGAGTTTGTTTTTTAAATCACCCAATACATCTCAAAACTGTTGAAAAATATAAATGTTCATTTGAATATGTAAATTCCTAAGATAATATTGATGTCGAAGTTCGAAGTTCTGGATCATTTCCGTCTGTGGACGATTTTTTAATGTATACGTGAAGATGATTCTTTGAAAATTAAACGTATCTAAGTTTATTGTGTGTTTAAATGTAAGCGCCATTATCTACATAAATAGATTGCGACCAATCGTGAGTACCAAGGACCTTAAACGATGGCCAATCACGACGAGCAAGGTACACATGTTGAGACAACTCTAGTGTCTCGCTGCTGCGGCGCTCAGTCTGCTACCTATGCCCGTAGGATAAGTAACTCGAGCACCGTAACAATTATATCGTTCTCTTACCGTCACTCGAGTAGCTAAAACTTAACACGTTTAATATGCTCATTGGTATCTTTAGTACCCAAATGATTTGTTGTTTTATTCAAGCTAATAGTTAAGTTTGTACATGGTATATTTTAAGTAAAGTCTTGGGTATCAATTTCGTCAATCCCTTCTTGTTCTTCAACACCTAGATCCGGTGGATGGTAAATTTTAAATATAGTCGGCTTTGATTGTATTTCGCACAAACTCCTTCGAGCCAAATCAAGTGGTGAGGAGATCAGTTGGCTATTGTTTACTTTCGGGCGCATAGTGATAAAAGCCGGCCATCTTGGCATTCTCAAGTTCTACTTTTCGTTTGGGCTGTCGAGGCACTAACACTCTGCAAATCACGTAATTAGACAGTTGGACAACGAATCGAAAAATAAATTTTACTAGGTCTACCTACGCAGCTTTGTGTTCGGAAGTTTCTTTATTTAATCTGAGACATATAAATATTTTCTCTTGTCTACAATTTATGTAAACCATTCCAGAATCATTTTCTATCCACTTCACAGTCCTTATGGGAGATCATTCATGCCTCAACTTCCTGACGCCCTTAGTCAGTCTATATATTCGAGTATCTTAATGCTAAAGAGCATTCATCGTCCGCCATATTCGCAGTCACAGAGAAACTGTACACGCTATATACCTTTATACACCATGTATAATAATCAAATGCTGACCGGAAAGGGCAATAAAGAGCAAACGAAAATGAGAAAAAGGTATTTTAAGAATGTGCTTTGGTCAAGTATTTTTTCTATTAACTAATTTTAAAAATAAGTAATAAAGTACAGCCTTGGTTAGAAATATCACCTGTACATGCCTGACTATTTCTTGTCAATATCACTAAAAGTGATTCCGCTTGTTTATACATAACCATGAGCGGTGCAACAGGCAGTGTAACCATATTTGATACACAAGCTAGGCCGAACAAAATAAAAACCAAGCTGAAGATGGGCAGACATTACGTTATAGTGCAGCAACCGACTACATAAACCTGCAGTCAGCAATGAGATGTTGTAGGGCGTTTTAAAAGCTTTGATCACGCTGTTTGCAATATCTCCTTATTTAATCGAAATTAAGATAATTTTAACGAATCAGTAGGCCCTTTAAGTAACTTAAGAAACTAAATCCCAAGCAATCAAGTCCCCAGTAACCAAAGACACTCGATTACTTTTATGATTTAATAAATAAATTAATGATATGTTAATCGAGCAATCCCCATCACCTAACAGTTTCGCTTGGTTTTACTTGTGGTAATTAGATAAATACATGAGATCACTAGCAATCAATTCACAGTTATCTAATACTCTCGCATGGCTGAACTATTGTCTATTCATTGAATATACCATAGGCCGTTCAGTTTATTTTATTATTCAATGAATAATAACTTATTCTAAGGGTGGTTATTTATCCAATGAGTTGACTCGCCTAATCGTTGAATTACTTAATGAACGAGGAAGCTAGCACTTAAGTTACCAAACTTTTAAATCTTAAAAAGTTATACATTTATTGATTCGACGATTCAACGAGCGAGACTATCGAAGTACTAAGCTCAGTTTGATTTAGTTACTATTCCTTGAATAATAAGACGGACTGATTTGCATGGAATATTTTGAAAAGCATTATTGTTAAACTAAGTACGTGGATTTAGTTACTAGAGATTACGTGCTTCAAATTTTGATTTTTTGATTAATAATTGATAATTAAGCCGAGGCAGTCTATTTGCATTGACTCCTTGCCATTAAAATTATAAAATTTTTGAACATTAGTTAAGCCAAGCGAACAAATTTGCTATCCTACATTATAATCAAATACATAATGATGTTTTCTTAGATAATTTTTGCTCAATACGTTGAAACCAGTTTTTAGACCAGCTTTGAGATCAATTTTAAGACGAGTTTTAAGATTAGTTTTTAGATCTATTTTGAGACCAATTTTTCTATAAAAACGAGAACGGAGCGCTATTGACGACCGTTGGACCCCACGTTCTGAGTTACACCCACACACACATACGCAGTAAAATTTTCTGGATGCCTTTTTAGCATTAAGTGACGTAACTGTAGAAACTCTAGCCCTTATAAGCTGTGTGCGAAATACATGCACTATTCTACATCAATTTTAAAGAAAACTTCTGATTGATAATCATCAACATATACATATTCCATTATAAAGTATATTTATTAAGTATCACTTACATTTTTGAAGCATTTGAAAGGGAAGCGAGGTAGGGTGTGGAAAAGGCAAAGATGCGAAGAGGGGATTTAGGGGGGAGGGGGGCTGGAACGTTTATAATAGAGAAAAAAAAAATATATT